>PVKC010006345.1:0-31283 GCA_004027635.1 Crocidura indochinensis | reverse complement strand
CCTTCCTTCCTTCCTTTCATCCTTCCTTTCATCCTTCCTTCCATCCTTCCTTCCATCCTTCATCCTTTCTTGGTTTGTATATGGGTTACACATGACGAAGCTCAGGGATTACTTCTTTTATTTATTATATTTTATTTAAAGAAAATGCCTCACATATTTGACATAACTGATCATAATTCATTTGCTTCAAGATGACAGAGAGCTGGGGCCCGGGAGATAGCATGGAGGTAAGGCGTTTGCCTTTCATGCAAAAGGTCATCGGTTCAAATCCTGGTGCCCCATATGGTCCCCCGTGCCTGCCAGGAGCAATTTCTGAGCATGGAGCCAGGAGCAACCCCTGAGCACTGCCGGGTGAGACCCAAAAACCACAAAAGAAAAAAAAAAAGATGACAGAGAGCAAAGTTATCAAAAAAGGGAAAGAAAATAGAAAGAAAAACTAAAAAAAAATGGAAGAGTAGAAGAAAGAAGAAAAAGTTCAGTAGGAAGTATATTTGAGAAAATTATTGTATCTCCAATAAAGTCATTAATGATAGATTTAATAAGCTCTTATTTTTAAAGATAAGAGATAAAGATACAATAAAATGTGTGTGCGTCAGTTGTTGTTTTCATAGGCACAGCAAAATATGAGAGGAATATACAGGAAAATCTTTGGCCTAAAAACAAGGAGACCTTACCCATGAAGTATTCTTGCACTTGGCCTACCTGGATTTGATCCTGGCATCGTATATGGTCCTCTGAGCCCTCCAGGAGCACTGCCTCTGTGCAGACCCAGGAATGAGCCCTAAGTATCATTGCATAATGTCCAACAACAAAAATAAAAAACTTCTGGACTTTGAAAGAAACTAATTAATTACAAATAAAAAGACATCTGACTGGGTAAATAATGTTTTGTATTATTTATCTTAGAAGTGGTTAGTATCCAAAAAATATAAATAACTCATAAAACCCAGCAACAAGAGTCTAATAACACACTCAAAAAAAGGATGGTATTTATTCAAAGAAAACATACAGATGGCTAATAAGTATATGATAAAATACTATATCAGTTATTATCATAAGATGCAAATCAGATTCAGATAGATAAATCCTCAGGCTTTTGAGAATGACTTATATCAACAATACCCCCAATATAATTGTTGGATAGGGTAGTAAAAAAAATGCTCATACACAGTTAGTTGAATGTAAATTGTTGGTCTCTCAATGGAAAATAATATAAACATTCCTCAAAAAAGAAAAGAATGGAAAATTAAAATACCAACAAATCATTAATTCAGCTAATTATTTAAAAATGTTGAAAACTAATTTGCAAAGACATGCACTGTTTTTGAATTGCAATGGTGCTTGTAACAGCTAAGATGTGGAAATAACTTAAGTATTCAACCACAGACAATTGTCTACAGATGTAGACTTATACACAATGAAATACTATTCAGCTATAAAATAAAATGTAGCCATTGGTGACAATACACATGAAGAGAATTATACTAGATGGAATAAGTTAGAGGTGAAAGGCAAATGCCAGATGATTTCACTCATGTGAAAAATATGGAAATAGCGCAGATGAAGAGACAAAACCAAGCCAGACAATCCATTTGATTCTATCTGTGGAGAATAATTGCAGAGGAGGTATCAAAGGACATTGCTCAAGGGTTCCAGTCAACTTTGAGGATTTTCTTCTCTCTCTCTCTCTCTCTCTCTCTCTCTCTCTCTATATATATATATATATATATATATATATATATATATATATATATACATGCGTAAGAATATATTAATATATTCCAGTTCACTGGAACTCTATAATATAATATTTTATATTTTATATAATATATATAAAATATATTTTATATTTTATATAATATATAAAATATATTTTATATTTTATATAATATATATTATAATTATGTATTAATATTAATAGTCAGGTGTGGTGTGATAAAAGGCATTAGGAGAAGTGTGAATCTATTTTTTTTGTTTGTTTTGGGGCCACATCAGGTGATTCCAGGGGTTGCTCCTGAATCTATGCACTCAGAAATCACTCCTGGCTAGTGGTACCATAAAGGATGCCAGGGGATCAAACCTTGGTCTGATTTAGGTCAGCTTCCTGCAAAGCAAACACCCTAGCACTGAGCCACTGCTCTAGCCCCAGATTCTGTATTCTCTAACATATTGTTGTAAATTGTAATTGCCTCTTTAAAAAAGGAGCTAAATTAGACATGTTTAAACATCAGTAATCACTTTGAAATCATAAATTACTTGGAAGGCTTTGGAGAAAGATAAATAAAGCTTTGCTACATGTTTATTTCATCCTTGCTTCCCTTTGTGGTAACTGCTATGTAGATTTTATTCTAAATTCTAGGCCCCTCCCATACAGGGTAGGGCATGCTTTCAGCCTTTAACCCTTACTTTTCTCATGCTGTCATTTACATTCTTTTTTGGGGAACCCTTAATTATTAACACCAGAGCATCTTATAAATCTTCATTAGGAAATTCCTTCTGAACTTTTGCTGAAAAGTAGTTACTGTGTACTGTGTGTAGCAGCTGTTTGCCTAAGTTATAGAAAAAAGTTGACCGTTTTAATTTGCTTTAAAAATATCCACTGGCACTGGTTCTCATTATAGATGTGTGGTTGTAACATTTCATTTTTTAAATGTGTATCCATCTTTTTTTCAGTTCTAAAGGAGTCCAAAGAAACCATCTAAAATCTTAAAAATAACCACTAAACCTACAGTGTTTTTGGTTTTTAAAATTCTCAAGGGAGGACATTTTTTATCTTGAGCTTAAGATTCATACAGGGTGGCCCATTTAAAAGAGGCCCTGTACACAGCCACATTATTAAATAGGAACTGTTTTAAATGGGCCACCCTGTAAATCAGGAATTTCTTTCCAATGGATATTTACTTCTTTGCACACTTGTGCATTTAAGTTTAAGTTTTTAGTTACCATGCTTGATAAGCAGCCTTGAAATTTAAACTTAAGTATGTAGGTGCCATTGAAATGTCCTAACCTAGATTCAAAACTTTAAAAACATATCTTAAGAGATTTTTGTTTGGATCTTTTTGAAAACTAAGTTCAGTCAAAATAAAGCCCAAAGTTATACTAGTATTTATGCTAAAAGTTTTCATCTGAGCAATTTGTTTTATTCCATTTTTAAAGCTGTTATGGAAAAAAGATTCAAATAGAATACTGGTTAAATTTTCAAAAAGATCCAAACAAAAATCTCTTTGAACTTTATTTTGATTAAACTTATTTCAAAACTAAAGAGACCCCTACTACTTTAGAACCAGGTCAGGGTAAATAGTTATTGATCTGATTTTCTTGTGTGGTACTACGAATTGAACCTAGTCTTCATGGAAGACGTGCACTCAGTATTGAGGTAAATCCCTGGCCCTAAATTTTTGATTTAGAATTTCAGAGCACCTGCTATTTTTCCAATGATCAAAATTCAAGTAGAAAATTTAAGTAGAAAATACACTTTCCAATGTAGTACCCTTTTGTTTTGGAAAAATGTGGGAACATTCTACTATGATTGAATGGTGTTTTCAAGGAAATCTTTATACCAGTGGATGGATATAGAGGTTGTATTTGAAACTGTAAGATTCTGGAGAAAGTTTTCTCTTAAGCTATGAGTTAAAATTGAAGAATAAGTTTAATTGCTTAATTATGTAAGTTGTTTTTTATTCGTGAAAATTTTTATTTTTTATATATCTTTATTTAAACACTGTGTTACAAACATGTACTATAGTTGGGTTTCAATCACGAAAAGAACACTTCCCATTCACCAGTGCAACATTCCCACACCAATGCCCCTCATCTCCCTCCTCCCACACACCTTACCTGTATTCAAAACAGGCATTCTGCTTCTCTTACTCATTAATATGTTTTGGTAGTTGTTAGTGTATTACTTCTCTAAATCACCTCAAAAAGGAGTAAGTGCAGTTTTTATAAAGTGCAGATTTTATAAATCTTAACTTTTCCTTTAAAGATAAGTATTATCTGTGTTTTTAATTTTTATGTTATACATCTACTAATTACTACCATAGTGGATCATTTCTACATGTAATGACTCAAATTTGTCATTTTTGCTCAAATATTTTTTATTCTTCTATAATATCTGTTATTATAATCTTGCGACTATGGTCAATGAATTACATTTGAATTTACTATTTAGTTTCAATTTTACACATTATAGAAAATAGAAATGTTGGTATAAAAGGAAGTAGAAAATATTCCAGATGAATTGTGCATATAAATGGGAAGCCTGAAAAGGGAAAACAAAATAAGGTGCTATAAAAGTTAGACATGGTCTAGATTTAATCAGTTTCTGATGTGCCAACATAAAGAAAACAAAATTGGGGCCCAGGAGATAGCATGGAGGTAAGGCATTTGCCTTTCATGCAAAAGGTCATCGGTTCGAATTCCGGTGCCCCATATGGTCCCCCGTGCCTGCCGGGAGCAATTTCTGAGCATGGAGCCAGGAGTTACCTCTGAGCACTGCCGGGTGTGACCCCCCAAAAAAAACCAAAACAAAAAACAAAAAGCAAAATTAAAGGCAACTTTTCTTTAATTAAGCTCACAGTCAGAGATATATCAGAATATACAATAAAATGTCATATTTTAAATGTTTCTTAGTAATTTTAGAATATCTTATATATTTATATTATTCATGTTAGTTAAATATACTCTGAAAAAAACAAGAAAAGGCAATCTTACAGTTCTATTGTTTCTGTCTATTTTTACTGTGTGGCCTTCATCCAAGACAATTTACCAGTTTCTCTAAAGAAGTGAGACTGCTCACATTTAAATCATCACAGAAAATGTAAGCTAAAGCACAACTGCAGTAAAAAGTAGTTCAAGAGAAGAATGATTAAAAAATTCTTTAATGTGATGTTATATATAAAAAAAATTGACATGGATCGAAATGAGTATAATTTGTATTATTTTCATGTGATAAGATTTCTTGATTCAGGGGTCATACTAGGCTTAATAGCAGAAATATACCATGTGGATATTAAAGTTATTGTGTCCTTAAGTTATCTGATGTACTTAATGTATTTTCACCTGATGCCAAGAGTCAGCAATGTAATTTTGATTTTTTTATTAGACTTTGCCTGTTAATTGTCTATATTGCTGCAAAAACTGCAGAACATCTGGTTTTGAAATATTAAGCAGAAAAGGCAAGTAATGACTTGTTTTAGGACCATATCATGCTAAAATATCAATTGTTCAAATTTAGTATTTTATGTATTCATTAGATTGACATGCTATTTGAATAGTGTAGTGAAGTTTTACAGTGTACACAATCTTTTTTCTTAAGTTGAGATGTCATAGTTTACATAAGTATTAAAATTGTTTTCATAGCTGTAAAGCAATCACCACAATCAGTATTCAAGGTTTTTCTATTTGAAATTTGTTCATAACAAATTCTTAGTGTATTAGGTTCTTAGGCCGTCTTTTATAATAACACATCTTGGAATAATACTTTTTGTACCACATTCTGCATAGCTTTCAATAAAAGAAATGTACTGCCCCAAAATTTTGGAAACTAAGTTTAAGATCACTTTTCTCTAGGATTTTAGGGAAGACCTTCCTTGTGTTTTCTGGAATTTGCTGGTAATCCTTAATATGCCTTGTTTTTAGTTGCATCACTACCCATTTATAATGCTCTTCTCTTCAAGTGTTTTCATAGGCTCTTCCCTCTGGGTATGTCTGTATTCTCAAAGCCTCCTTTTATAAGGAAACCTGCCATACTGAATTAGGACTCAACCTAATGATCTTGCTTCAAGTTTGTTTCTTCTGCAAAAACCCTCTTTTCATTTGAGGTAGTATTCTGAGGTACAGGAAACTAGATCTTCTACATATCTATAATTCAGTTCAAAATTTTAATTTTTAATATAGGATATTTAAAAATTTGGTCATTGCTACATATACTTTAAACTGTGGTCTGATGCCACAAAATTTTGACAAAATCACGGTATTGTTTACCCATAATGGAATAGCTTTTTTCATATATTAACAAGATAAATGAGTTGTATTCGTGTTTAGTACCATTAGTTCAGTGTTTGCTTGGCATATTCCCTGTTTGATCCCAGGCATCCTATATAGTCTCCTGAGCTTGTCACAGGAATGACCTTTGAGTTCTGAGCCAGAAGTAAGTCCTGAATTAGGCTAGGTGTAGTCCCAAAGCAAAGCAAAACAAAACTCAAACAAAAGAAAAAGTTGTCTCAGGTGAACTGTGTCCCAACAACAATGCTATAGCAGTTGAATCTATTTTTGCTGAGACTCGTAGAGCCTCTTGGATCTCTTAGGTCCTTTGCCTATGATCCCCAAGTTTGAGACATCCTTATTGAATTCTTCAATTGTTTTTCCTTTGTTATATTTTCCTTTCTAGTCTTCAAGAACTCCATTGATTTTTATATTGCTCTTTTTTTTTTTAACTCATCTCCTAGTTTTATGGTATTCTATTCAGTTCAGACTATTTTCCATTATCTGTTTCTTAGCCATTTTTTTAATTGCCATTTTGGAGCTCCTTGATATTTTGCTCAGCTGCTGTGATTCTGTTATTTAGAACATATATTGCGGTTTTTTTTTATATCACCTACTATATGCTTCCCCCCCCCCCCAGTAATTTCTAATTGTAGTAGTTTTTCTTGTCCTTTACTGAATATCTGTGCCATTGTCCTTTGACCTCATTGAACATCCTCATCAAAGTGTCACTAAATACACGGAGGATTTACAGATTTTGTTTGTGTCTTTTTTGTAGTGTTTACACTCACTTACCTTGGTGGGCTTCTACTTCGTTTCTTGTGTTCTTTCTGTGTTCTTTCTCTGCTGGAAGTCTTTCTGTAAAGGATAAGAACATATGTTCCTAGGAGCTTAAGATAGTATTTGTTGATAGTGAAAAAGGCTCAAATTCTTAATTTTGGGGGCCGGGCGGTGGCGCTGGAGGTAAGGTGCCTGCCTTGCCTGCGCTAACCTAGGACGGATCGTGGTTCGATTCCCCGGTTCCCCATATGGTCCCCCGTGCCTGCCAGGAGCGACTTCTGAGCTTGAGACAGTATTTGTTGATAGTAAAAAAGGCTCAAATTCTTAATTCTGGGGGCCGGGCGGTGGCGCTGGAGATAAGGTGCCTGCCTTGCCTGCGCTAACCTAGGACGGATCGTGGTTCGATCCCCCGGTTCCCCATATGGTCCCTTGTGCCTGCCAGGAGCGACTTCTGAGCGCATAGCCAGGAGTAACCCCTGAGCATCACCGGGTGTGGTCCAAAAACCAAAAAAGAAAAAATCTTAATTCTGTAGGAACCTGACATTATTACAATTAAATATCCTGGATTTTTTAAAGAGAAATTACAGGGTAGAAATTTTGGGGGGATTGTTTTCTGTTAATCATTCTCTTTTGTATGTCATATGAATGGTATTGGTATCTTTAAGCTACAAAAACATTTTATTTCTGAATGTAATAGTAATTACATATCTTAGTCAGTCAGCCTTTTCTTACATATCTTATTCAGTTTTCATTTATTATCTGTGATATAATAGATATATGTTGACCCTAGCCACCCTTTTATTTTTGTATTTCTGAAGGAAGCTTATTTTTACCATGTTTTATCCTTGGGGAAATCTTTACATTAGTTGAATGACTTCTGATTTATGTATATATGTATATGATTTATACTTAAAGATGCCATGGGTATTCTCAGTTATGCTCTTTTATGGCTTAAAATAAATCAATGAGATTTAAAATTTTTATTTCATGTGGTAAACTCAGTCATTTGAATAATGCAAAGGAGCCATTAATTTGCATTTGAATTTGACTGAGAACTTGTTTTCCATCTTGCTAGTATATTTCTTTTAAGCTCTTATTAGAAAAATTATTTGATGTTCTAGTTCTTTAGATTACCCCCTTAATATTATAAACACAACTCTTAGAATCATTATACACTGGTTTACTTGTTTGTGTGTACATACTTAATTGTCAGAAAGTAATTTGTAATTTATCCAACTGCCATCAGTTCCCTAATGCAACTCTGCTAGTGGGGACATATTTTTACTGACCTAATGTGTGTGTGTGTGTGTGTGTGTGTGTGTGTGTGTGGTAGAAGTTGAAATAAATTACATGTGAGATCTCTTTCTATATAGGAATTTGATTATCGGAGGTTAGAGTTGATCTGGTGAGACTTGTAATCCTATTTCTGTATCTCCTTATTAGGTGATCCCTGGTTGTCTAGATAAAATAATCGAACCAAGAAATGGAAATAATTATAATTTGTAGGAACAAGAAAATATAGAGTGCTTAAGGAAGTGATAGAGTACTTGTCATGCAAGTGGTGAATTCCATCGAGATTCTTCAACATGAGCCAGCTTGTTGGTTCTATCTTTGCTATTTGTGATTGGCTGCTCTGCTGTCAGCATCCTAATGATCATCATCCTAGATTTTCTGCTTGGTGCATATGAGATCTATAACTGAAGGTTTTGATATACTCTGCAGTTACTGCAGCTAAAAGTTAAGTGCTATACATTGGACTGTGAACCCTGGTGATATATAAGCTACCACAATCATTCCCTGGAAGCACTTTAGCCAGTATATGCACTGTCACAGAAGTGAAGTAGTGTGACTGCTGAGAGCATATGTACTGTCACTTCAGCCAAATGGATTGTCTCCAGTGAACCACTAGACTTAATCTATGAGCACTGTAACTTGATGTGTAGATTTAAATGTCAAAACAAACCATATTGCCTCTTCCCTGCACTTTCCTCTGTTGCAACATTTTGTACCAGTGATCGGTGGTTGAATACACAACTAACTGTGGCATTAAGGGCCACACATCAAGTTACAGTGCTCATAGAACAGGAGTAAACTTAGAGCACTACTGGGAATAGACCCCTACTTTAAAAAAAAAAAAAGCCAAAACCAAAACACATCAGGGATAGGGAGGAGATGGAAAAAAATAGAGTGGAAGGGAGGGAAAGATAAGAAATAACTGGGGTGAGGAGGCAAGGATACACAAGTACATCTGTGTTATTAATAAATGATAGACCTAACTATCCAAACAACTGATTTCACCAATGCTGAAATTATTTTAACTGAACAAGGAGAGGGTGATGGTAGAGGAGGGAACTTGGAGAACCTAAATGGAGGGAAGTTGACACTGGTGGTGGGATTGGTGCTAAAACCACTGTATGTCTAAAACTCAACTGTGAATAACTTTGTAAATCAAGATGTTTACAAAAATTTAAATCAGGGATTATGAGAAAAAGCGAAATGGGAATCTTTTTCCTTCTCTATCTTTGGAGTTCTTTCTCTTGCCGTAGACAATGAAAATATTAAGATTCTAACTATACCTTTGATTCCCTGCCTCAGCATTTCTCCTTTGTATCATGAAAGCAACCCTTTGTTGTTTGCAAACATTACCACAATTATTCTTTATTTCCTCTTCTCCTTTCTTCCCTTCTTTTTATGAAGAGATATTTAATGCCAAAATTTTGCTACATCGAATTTGTTGCTCAGAATAAAAGATATTTAACACATTGATGCCAGCATTGCTATTTTTATTAAGCCACATCCATTGCTGTCAATATATTCAGCATACACGTATAATATATTGAATATTTTAAAATAAAGCATACTCTCACTTCTAAAAATCCTGATTAAAAGAGATGTCACTGTAAATGTAACGTATATGCCTAAATGTTGTGAGAGTTAATTTTGTTATTTATTGCCCCCAAATGCTGAAGGACAAAAAACAGTAAATCTTAATAATGGAATTTATGTTTGTGTGTCTAGAATAATAGATAGGCAATTTCTACCAATTTGACTTATTCTGCCATCCATTTAACTAACTTGCTGCTGATTGAGACATTCTTAAGAACTTCATATGGGGAACCGGGAGGTGGCGCAGGAGGTAAGGTGCCTGCTGCCTTGCCTGCTAGCCTAGGACGGACCACGGTTCGATCCCCCGGTTCCCATATGGTCCCCCGTGTCTGCCAGGAGCGACTTCTGAGCGCATAGCCAGGAGTAACCCCTGAGCGTCACTGGGTGTGGCCCAAACCCCCCCCCCCCAAAAAAAGAACCTCATATGGGAGTCTGAAGCTCTGCTCTAAGTATATTCATTTTTTAGGAGATCTGCCTGGATATGCTTTATGGCAGTGACTGAGTATAGTAGTACAAGTTGAAATACATTGGTTCTTCTTAACTTTTGTTTATTAGCATTTGCTAACATTCTATTAGTCTCAGCAAATAACAGATCAAATCTGAGCTTGAGGCTTTGTGTCAAGGCACCTAAGTTCAGTTGGCAAAGGGCATGAATGTATTTTTTGGTAAAGAGTTTGGACTATCACAATAGTATATTTAGAGGACTCTAAACTAACCTGGCGATTGGGGAAAAATTTCCAAGTATACCCCTTGTGCTTAAATTAGAAGGAATTAGTTGAATAATGAAAGATCATAGTTTGTCAGAAAAGAGGCTACAAAAGCAAGAGGATGTGAATATGATGTGGTCCCCTATTTACAGGTAGTTTGATATGTCAGTTAAGGCCATACATAGATTGTCTAAAAATTAGGCTAGAATCAGAGGCACACTCAAATTGTGAAGATTTTTATGTAACACCCAAGAAACTTTTTAAAATTGTAGATTTCTCTGGCTCTAAACCTAGGTATTTACTACTATTTTTATTAATATTATTATCAGTTTTATATTTGTGGAAATAATTGCTAACTCATAAAAAACTGGGTGAGAGGAGTCAGAGAGGTAGTACAGCAGGGAGGATATTTGCCTTGCTTGTGGTTGATGGGTTTGATACCCATATCCCATTTGGTCTCCCTAGCCCCACTCTGAGTGAACCCTGAGTACTGTGCCAGGAATAAACCCTGTGCTCTGCCAGGGGTTTCCTCATCAATACCAAAAAATATAATAATAAAAATGCTGTGTAATATTTAGGATGACATTTTGTAGTATGTAGATGTATATTTCAATATATTTAAAGAAAAGCAATTATTTATTGTAAAATGTTAAAAATACTGTGATTTTTATTATATACTACAAAGATTAATATTTTCATTTTAGTGACAGTGAATATAAATGTCTATAAATGATTCTTATTTACTTGTTATAATTTTCTTTATTGGTTTTTTGTATTGAACTGTTTTGTGGCCACATATGGTGATAGTCTGGGACTACTTCTGACTTTGTGCTTAGGGATTTTTCCTACATTGTTGGTATTGAATCTTTAGCAACTACATGCAAGGGAAGTATTTTACCCACTGAAATATCTTTTTGGATATAAAATATAAAATGTCAGAATTTTAAAGTTGTAATATAATATAAAGCAGACTCAGAAGATTATATTATCAATGCATATCTAAATAGAAATATATTTGTCATAACATCTTATATTATCACTCTTTAATTCATATTCTAGAGAACAGGCTTAAGATCTATTTTAGGAGAAACAGACAATCCATTTGATTTGAGAAACACTGTGAATAGTGGGAAACTTAATTATTTTTCTATAAAAGTGATTGATCATTGCCCAGTTTACATATCCTGGAAGAATATTGCATACTTCCTGATTGAAACTGAAGCCCTTTCTGAAGGAGCAAATGGAATATATTAGGTACAACTGTAATAATTTATTTGTTTTCCTGTTGGTAGTCACAGAGATTTGAACAGTTAATTTCTGAGTTGTCTGATTGGTATTATAGCAGATTTACACTGTTTCACATGTATTCTTTATAATATTGTTCTTTCAGTCATGCAGTATTTCTATCCCACAAAACCAGAAGTATGCCAGTATACATTATTACTGTCCCTTTGACCCTTCTCATTCTGTTATGTCTTCCCCTCTCGATATGTAGACAGACTGGGGTTTATTTTCAATGGCCAATGTGCATCTTCTTTCCTATTTTTTAAAATATTCCCTAATTAGCAAGACTATCCAATATGCTTTTTTTTTTTTTTTTGGTTTTACGAGCCACACATGCCTTCTGCTCAGGGGATACTCCTGGCTAAGAACTTAGAAATTGCCCCTGGCATAGGGGGACCATATGGGATGACAGGGGATCGAATCTTGGTCCTTCCTTGGCTAGCTCTTGCAAGGCAGACACCTTATATCTAGCACCACCTCACCGGCCCCCAATATGCATTTTTAAGCACTATTCTCCTAGGATGATTATCTCTAGTATCATCCAAGTTGTAAAATGCAAGATTACATTTTCAAAATATAAATAGCAATAGTTGAAGTATTGCATTGTGTATATAGATAGACTATGATTTTTCTTCATATATTTTTTCATATTTTTTATTTAAACATTTTGATTACATATATGATTGTGATTAGGTTTCGGTAGTGTGAAGAACACCCCCTTCACCAGTGCAACATTCCCACCACCAATGTCTCGAGTCTCCCTCCCTTCCACCCCACCCCCATCTGTACACTAGACAGGCTTTCCAGTTGCCTCATTCATTCACATGCTTATGGTAGTTCTCTATGTAGTTATTTCTATAACTACACTCACCACTCTTTGTGGTGAGCTTCATGAAGTGAGCTGGAAGTTCCAGCCCCCCTCTCATTGTGTCTGTTGATTGTTGCTAAAATGACTTTTATTTTCTTTAAAATCCATATATGAGTGAGACTATTCTACTTCTCTCTTTCTCTCTGACTTATTTCACTCAGCATGGTAGATTCCATGTGCATCCATGGATAGGAAAACTTCATGACTTCATCTCTACTGACAGCTGCATAATATTCCATTGTGTATATGTACTACAGTTTCTTTAGACATTCGTCTGTTGAAGGACATCTTGGTTGTTTCCAGAGCCTGGCTTTTGTGAATAGTGCTGCAATAAATATAGGTGTGAGGAAGGGGTTTTTGTATTGAATTTTTGTGTTCTTAGGGTATATCCCTAGGAGTGGAATAGCTGGATCGAATGGGAGCTCAATTTCCAGATTTTGGAGGAATCTCCATATCGCTTTCCACCAGCAATGGATAAGAGTTCCTTTCTCTCCACATCCCCGCCAGCACTGATTATTCTCATTCTTTGTGATGTGTGCCGATCTCTGTGGTGTGAGGTGATATCTCATCGTTGTTTTGATTTTTGGACAGCGACCCCACCGCCGAGTTACTTACAGGCAGCTTCGGAATGCAGTTTTTTTGGGGGGTACTGGGAAGACCTTCAGGATTCAAGCACACAAGCAGACAGGCAGAAAGAGGGGACATTTCCCTTGAATCCTCAGCTTGGTCAGAGGTTCATATATTTTTGATACACGAGTTATTACTTGATCTCGTTTATTTTAATATTTTGCAATGAACACAGGTGTGTAAATACCTTTTTGACGTAATATTTTTATGTTTTTGAGTCAGAAGTTAAGGTCTGGAATTATGGAGAATATAGTAGCTCTATTTATACTTTACTTCATATGTCCTTATACCTTATTGCATTGAGGCTGACCATATGACAGTTTCACTGACAAATAAAAATTCCTTCTTTGGAAATCTGGAGAGAGTACAGCAGATAAGGTGCTTGATTTGCATGCAGCTCACTTGGTTTTAATTCTGGCATCCATCATATATGTTGCCTCCACACACACCACCCCCTGACCCCAGCCCACCAGGTGTGATTCTCAAATGCAAAACTTGGAGAAAACCTGGAGTACCACTAGGCTAAAAACAAAAATGAAATTTCTTCTTCATGTATTCTTGCCAATACTGGTTGTTCCAAGCCTTTATGAAGTAGGCCATTTAGTATGTTCTTTTTGGGGAAACATCTTTTCAGTTCCTTTTTACCCTTTTTGGATTTATTTTTATTAAGTTCTATAAGAGCTTTGTGTATCTTTACTCTTTCCAGTATGCTATTATTTTCATCAGTTTGATAGATTATCTTTTCATTTGAGACATCTTTTCTTTTGAAACTCAGAAACCATTTAATTTGATGTTGTCCCATTTGTTTATTTTTACTTCTGTTTTCCTTGTGAGTGGTGTCAAATCCTTGAAGATTTTTTTCTCTGAATTTAATATCATGTAGAATCTACCTGTTTTTTTTATATGTATTTTAGATATTTGGGTCAGATGTCCAGGTCTTTGTTTCATTTGAGTGAGATAAGGGGTCCAAATTAATTCTTTTAATTGTGGCTGAAGAGTTTATCCAACTGTAATTAGTGAAGAGATTTTTCCAGCTCCACTTCATATACATAGCTCCTTGTCATAAATTTTTCATATATCTTAGGTTTATTCATTGGACTTCAATAGTACATTGGTCTAAGAGGTGACCTTTATTCTAGTGTCATACACTTTTGTTTATTAGACTATTATAGCATAATTAAAAATCAACAAGTGAAACAAATACTTTCCATCTATTTTTAGCAGTGTTTGTCATATAATTATTAAATATTTCCGTGGAAGTTTATGGAATTTTTTCCATATTTCTTATGGAAAAATGATCATTTTAATTTAAGATTATTTATGTTAATAATTTAACTTACTCTTTCAATTTATGAGTAAAGACAATGTTTTAGTGTTTTGCTTTACTGGAGATAGCCCCTATAAATCAGTTTCCTACTTGTGTTTAGGGAGTGACCCATGTGGTAGTCCAAGGTTTGATCAGACATGCCTTTAAATATCTAGGACTTCTGGTCCAGAACATTATTCAAGTTGTTTCTGTAACCTTGACCCCCCCCCCCAGAGCATTACTAGTTATGGCCCCTATAAAAGTTTTCTATATTATTAAATCTAGTGCAAGGTCTAGTGCCTGGCATGAGAGGCCCACAGTAGATATTTATTAAATGAATTAAGAATTTATTTGCTACTATTACCATCAGTATCATCTTTTGTTTAAAACTGAAGAAAAAAATTTTTTTGGGGTTTTTGGGCCACACCCAGTGACACTCAGGGGTTACTCCTGGCTATGCGCTCAGAAGTCGCTCCTGACTTGGGGGACCATATGGGAAAACGGGGGATCAAACCATGGTCCCTCCTAGGCTAGCACAGGCAAGGCAGGCACCTTACCTCCAGCGCCACTGCCCGGCCCCAATGAAGAACTTTTTAACTCCTTAGGCTGATCCTACTTAGTCTCCTGTCACATTTTTAGTTATATTTAAATTATTTTGCACATTATCACTTTCTAAATTAATTTTGAGTGTTATAGTATAGTATTGAGTTTAGATAGTAGAGAGTAATTGCTTTGAGAACCAAGTTTTTTTTTTCCTGAGGGATTTCTCACAGTGTATAATAAAAATGTTAGGAACTAATTTTGAACCATTTGTAAATTCATACAGTGCAAAAGCCTATCTTTAAAAGCCTATCTTGTAGCATGTTGCTTTGCTTACTATTGCTAGAGCCATAGGCAATTCTCTTAACTTGCTTGAATCTCCGATTTCTAGTCCATGAAATGTGGTGAAATTTGGATAAAATTTGTGATTATACTGTGGCTGTATCAAGTGTTATAGAAAATTTATTTTTGACTGTTAAACTTCTGCAAAAATGAAGTTATTGTATTATTAAATGCCATTAGAGCCTAAGGAACTATGATAACTTTTTTAGTTATTCTTTATATCTCTGTAAATCTTAAAATTAGTCATACAACTAATTTTAACTAGGATTCCTTTGTATTATTTTGTTAATCTATGATTAATGAGTATTTAAGGTAAATTTGTTTAATTTGTTACAGATTTTGCATTTAACATGGCATTGCAGGAATTCTGGATAAAAATAAAAGACCTAGCTTTTACAACTAGATGGATTTATGACCTAGAGGTTATTTAGCTTCTCTAATCTTTGTTTTTTTTTTTTTTAAAGTAAGATGAAAGAACTGATAATCTTTGAGGTACTTTGCTGACAGTGTTAGACATCCTTATCATTAATCATCTTTCTTGTTATTCAGATAAGGGATACTTATAATTGTTTCCTTTCTCCTGCTATTCTTTAGCATTTATAAGATTTATTTCAGGAATATAGGATATATGAAAGACTTACTCATGCATTATAAGAATAACATTTGATTATTATAAATACACTTATCTGTGACTTATACTCTGATAATTAAAATGATCCTTTATTTGGTATTTATAATTTTAAATTTATCATTTTCTCATCTCTTGAAGACCATTTCTTTTACAGATAAGATACTGATATTGACTATTTTAATATTGACCAATTTAATAATACTTTAATCACACAATCCCTCTCTTCTTTTTTTTGTTATTTAAGCACCATGTTTACATGACTGTAGTTGGGTTTCAATCATAAAATGAACACCCCCACTTTGCCAGCGCAAACACCCTTCCCTTCCCACCACCATCTCACTCCTTCCCCTACCCCCTCCCTACCTGTATTTCAGTCAGGCATTCTACTTCTCTCACTCATTAACATTGTCTAGATAGTTAGTGTAGTCTTCTCTCTAACTAAACTCACCACTCTTTGTGGTGTGTTTCACATCCCGAGCCAGTTCTTCCAGCCCTGATCTCTGTTGTCTCTGGGCATTATTAAAATAATGTCTTTTGTTGTTCTTAAAAATCATAGATAGGCAAAACTATCTGTTTCTATCTCTCTCCCTCTGACTTATTTCTTTTTTATTAATATCTTTATTTCAACACCTTGATTACAAATATGATTGTAGTTGGGTTTCAGTCCTATAAAGAACATCCCCCTTCACCAGTGCAACACTCCCATCACCAAGTCCCAAATCTCCCTCCTCCCCACCCCACCTCAGCCTGTATTCTAGACAGGCTTTCTGCTTCCCTCATTAATTCATATTGTTATTATAGTAGTTATTTCTCTAATGCACTCATCACTCTTTGTGGTGAGCTTCATGTCGTGAGCGCCACCTTCCAGTCCTCCTCTCTTTTGTCTCTGAGAATTACTGCAAAAATGTCTTTTATTTTTCTTAAAATCCATAGATGAGTAAGACTATTCTGCATCTATCTCTCTCCCTCTGACTTATTTCACTCAGCATAATTATAGATTGCACATACATCGTGTAGAGTGAAATTTCCTGACTTCATCTTCTGACAGCTGCATAATATTCCATTGTATATATATGTACCATAGTTTCTTAAGCCATTCATCTGTTGAAGACCATCTTGGTTGTTTTCAGAGTCTGGCTATTATAAATAGCATTGCAATGAATATAGGTGTTAGGAAGTAATTTTTGTGTTGTGTTTTTGTGTTCTTAGGGTATAGGAGTGGTATAGCTGGGTCTTATGGGAGTTCAACTTCCAGTATTTTGAGGAGTCTTCATATTGTTTTCCATAAATACTGGGTGATAGGGCATTCCTACCAGCAGTGAATGAGAATTCCTTTCTCTGCACATCCCTGCAAGCACTTATTGTTTGTGTTCTTTGTGATGTGTGCCATTATTCTATGTGGTGTGAGATGATACCTTGTTTTGATTTTGCATCTCCCTGATGATAATCCCTCTATTCTAAGTTTATGTAGAATTCAGAAAATTTCTGTTTTTCTACATTTACATTATTTTAAATTTTATTTTAATAATAGTTACTGTTTCCTTTGCTTATTGAAATACAAACATCATGCACTATTTATCTAATTTATTAATTTAGCTTAATCAACTAGAATAATGATTAGTAATAGGAATAGGTACTCAGTAAAAATATGTCGACTGAGTGGTTAATAGGTTATCTGACCTTTTCAAAGCTTTGGGTTGTATTTATTTTAATTTTAGAGAGTTGTAATTATATCTGTGGTATTTTTTTAATAAATAATCCAATTTTATATCTGAAGTGATATAAAACATTGTAATCTTACTTTTCTTATGGCTTCAGATGTTTATTTATAGCTGATATACAATTCTAGAACCATTCTGAATATTTATTAGTATATATAAATATGCATATAATAAAAGTAGTAGAGAAATCATCTTGAAAAATCAAAACAAGCTGTTAGAAAATATTTGCCTTATTAAATATTTATTAATATGAATGTTTGTTTCATTTATGGGCTATACCTAAACTAGCTGGAAGACCATGTGAAGTTTGGGGTTCAAATGGGGGGTCAGTTGCATGCAAGGCAAATACCATATCTACTGTATTCTCTCCCCACACCTTTTTTAATTTTATCTATTACTTTGACTTTCTTAGTTCTAGTGTTACCTGATTCATCTTTCTTTGAAAAGCAGATAAATTATAGTTTTGTAGGTTAAGATTTTTAAATTATAAAGATTAAAGATAATTTACTTGTATTTATGGCTACTGTTGCCTTAAAAGATTGATTAAGATCAATCTTTACCAACTGCCCCATTTGCAGTTGGTAAACAACTAATATTGAGTAAAAACAAACAAATATAAAAATTATATTGTTTGTAATATAATAAGTATTGTAAGAATGTGACAGTATAAATTCTGTTAGTTCAAGCCCTGCAGTACCCATTCTAAGGCAATGTTAATTACCTGAGGTGGGAAAATGTTCACAAAATACAGATGTAATAAAAAAAAGCAACTAGCTTCCAAGACCACAGCAATTACTTTACCACAGCATGCAGAATCATTTAACCACATTAGAGTTTGCAGTCAATGTAAGTGCTGAATGAAATTCAGCATCCAAAAAGACACACGTTCTGTCTTACAGCAGTTGAAGGTTTCTTCTGGAGACCAGGAAAGGAACTACATTTTCAGTAGTTTCCAGTAAGAACACCAGTAGAATTTAACTTAGCTGTAGTGCTGTGTCAAAAATCCTAGAAATTTTACCAGAATTTGAGTATCATACTCAAAATCTTGGGATTAGATCCTTGACAAGTCAGTCAAGATTTTCCTTGAGTAAAAGTAAATGATTAAAGTAGATCTTTAATAGAAAAATATCCTAAATATTTCAGGAAATATCAAATTACTTGAATTTTTCTTGTAGGGACCTTGAATTATTTTATATATTGCTGAGTAAATTAGAAAATAACTCTGCTTAGGCATAGTGGTTTTATTTCCATTTTTCTAAAACTACTTTGTCAATTTTCACATTTGTGGGGATGAAATGGACAGAAATGAGGAAAATTGTGAATTAAAACCTATAGTGATAACATTACTTAAATGTTGCAACTTTAATAATAGAATAACTAAGTAAAAGCATACTCTGAAAATTAAAATACAATATACATAAATTCTCCTATCTAGTTAATTAATTTTAGCTTAAAAAAACTCACACCAGAAAACTTAACTATATAAAGTTACATTAAGATATTTTTCAGTACGCAAGTTCTTATTACGATGCTAAAATGCTTATTCTATTGACAATAAAGCTAAAAGAGTACTTATTTGAGTATTTTTTTAATCTGAAAGATTTTTAAAATGCTCTTAATAAATATATGCACTAGTTTTTTAATTTTTTTTTTCTGGTTTTTGGGTCACACCCAATGACGCTCAGGGGTTACTCCTGGCTATGCACTCAGAAGTTGCTCCTGGCTTGGGGGACCATATGGGGAACCGGGGGATCGAACCACGGTCCGTCCTAGGCTAGCGCAGGCAAGGCAGGCACCTTACCTCCAGCGCCACTGCCCGACCCCCTTTAATTTGTTTTTTGTTTTGTTTAAGTGCCACACTCCTTAGAATTCAGAGCATATTCATGGCTCTTATTATTATCATTATTATGGTGTTATTAAAGTACCACTCCTTGTGAGGCTTGCAGAACCATATGGAATGCCAAAGATCAGACCTGGTTAGCCATGTGCAAAGCATGTGCCCTCCTTGCTGTACTATCTACTAGCCCTCTTTGACTGTGTTTTGAATAAAATATTTCATATTGGTAACTTATCAATTTTTGTATATTGAGAATTAAAGTAAGTTAAAATAATGAAAAATATCACATTCTAGACCAGTTAGTGAACTTAGCAAATTTTTTGCTATTGTGCTGTTTATTTGTTTTGTCTGTTTGCTTTTGTTAAAACTATTTGTAACACACTCTTAATTAATTATAACTTTATGCACTTATAGTTTTACATAATTTTATAACTAGTTTTAAAACTGTAGGAATTACCCACTTATTACTTAAAAATTTCCTTATTATATTTTTAGGTTGTTTTTTGGGTGGCAAAGGGTGCTGTGCTCAGAGATAACTTCCTGACAGGTTTGAGGAACCCTTTAAGGTGCCTAGAATCAAATCTAGTTGGTTGTATCTCTTGCTGTACTATTTCTCTGGTCTGCTGACTGTGCTTGATTATTTGTTTGTCTTTGTTTCTGACTCTTTAAGTTCAAATGCTATTTTTGTTTTTAATTGCATTTTCTATTTTTTACCTTTATAGATATTATATTCTGAATTATAATTCACATATAATATAAATTCAATGACTACACTGTATTGAGTTGGTAATTTATTTATTATAATTTATTGCAGGTCATAGCCTTTTTGTATAGGTGATTAAATTTTAAATTTACTCTAATAATTTTCAAATATGTTATTACCTATAGTTGCCATGCAGTCCTTAAATACCCAGAACAGGCCCTTTATAACCGAAGCTGAATATGCTTTGAGTAACATCCAGTTTCTTCTACCCAGCAATCACTGATCAATTTGTCAATTGTGTATTGACATTGTAGTTTTTCTTTATCTTTAGTTTTACTTCCCCATGGTTCAGGTAACTGATTATCAAATTTTATGCAAAATTATTACAAACTTGAAGACTGTATACTTTTATTATCATGTAATTTCTTTATTATAATTACTGTTACTACTTTTTTACTCTGCTTATTTTTTAAATTAAGCCTTATCACAGGTATGTATATAGAGGAGAAAAAACACCATATAGGGTATTGTACTATTTGTATTTCAGGCTCTTGAAAGAAGTTTTGAAATTGATTTTTAAGGATAAAGGGATTTATCTATAAAGATATATTGTATGGACAATTTGGTTGTTTATGCATTTTGGCAATTATGTCTAGTGTATCTGTGAATATTGATCTACAGTACTTGAGTTTGTATTCTTTAAGATGTGTACCAGGGAAGTCTCTGTACATTTAGTTGCCAGGTGAAAAGTGATGCCTATATGCTGGGGGGACAGCACACCAGTCAGTGCTCAGGGATATCTCTTGGTTTCTTTTCCATGTATTATTACTGCTATTCCTTGGGAGTCCGTATATAGTGCTGGGGATCAAACCTGAGTCAGCCATATTTTAGAAAAGCACCCTACATGCTGTATTATCTTCTGGTCCTAGGAACTGACTTTTAAGTATACTTTTGTGATATGATTTTAATAATCTATATTACATGAGTGGAAATGACAATTTATGGCATTTGCATTGACTTATTTTAAATTTTCTTGAGTACTTTTATTTTGTTTACATTGCATGGTTTAAAAATTGTCCAAATGTCTATTATTATAGTCTTCTTATATCAGTAATTTAGAGATGGTAGTATGATTTTCTAGTTCCTGTGTTATAAAATAGTTGCTAATATTTTATATCTTAAATTAAAAAAACCTCACAAATGAAGAAATAGATATCACTGTGCTTTATTTGGATTTTGAACATTGTTAGGAATATTAGGTGCTTTGTTCAGAGAAAGTTGTACATTCCGTTATAATTGTATAAACAGTTGAAAGTCATTAAGATTATTTATAAATATTTTTACTTTTGTACTTTTAAGTTTTATGTTATTTAATGTTGATATTTAATGTTTTTTCAGGTATTCTTTAGGTGATGCTAGGAGGCCTCTTCATGAAACAGCAGTTTTGGTAGAAGATGTGGTACATACTCAGTTAATTAATTTGGTAAGAGCAAATAATATGGAAAAAAGGGTGTTACATGCTGAATTTATCTACTAGAATGAATTTAGTACTTTATTTTGTTATGACTGTTTTGATAATATTGGTATTGGCATATAGGATATCATATATGGAATGGATATATCTTTTAAAATTTATGCTCTGAGTCTTGTTAGTAAATGCCAAGAAATGAAATTGCTGGATCACCGAGGAGTTCTTATACTTACTTATTTTAGGATGCCCCTACTGTTTTTTATAGTGGCTGAATAAGAGGACATTCCAGCATTGAATTAGTATCCCACCAATACTTGTTTTTGATCTTTTTAATATATGCTATTCTCACTGAAGTGAGATAATATCTCACTGCCTTTGTGATTTGCATTTTCCCGATATTTTGTAGTATTGAATACATGTTTATGGCTACTGGTTATCTGAATGTGTTTGATGGGTTTATTCCTTTGTTGTTGCTGTTTAAATTCGTGAGTGCTTTTTTTTATGTCTTGGGCACTAGCCCTTTATTGTATTGTTTGCATATATTTCTTTTATTCAGTAGGCTGTATTTTTAAGATTTTTTTTGTCCTAGTTTCTTTTGACATGTAAACTCTTTTTAATTTGATGTAATCCACTTGTATAACTTGAAGTTGTCAAATAATGAGGCAGCTGTTATTTTAACCAAAATATATTTCATTGTTTCTTTTCTTTTTTCTTTTTTTTTTTGTTTTTTTGTTTTGGGGCCACACCCGGTGACACTCAGGAGTTACTCCTGACTATTTGCTCAGAAGTCGCTCCTGGCAGGCACAGGGGACCATATGGGGAACCGGGGGATCGAACCGCCGTCCCTCCTAGACTAGCGAAGGCAAGGCAGGCACCTTACTTCCAGCACTACCGCCCGGCCCCCTTATTGTTTATTTTCATCTTTAAAACAATTTAAGATGTTATGCAATTTTATAATGCTAAAGTTACTTAAAAATCTATGTGTGTTTATTCTATAGAGTGATCTTCATTTTAATACAATAAATTATTCCCCCAACTAGATCAATGATTATAATTTTATTTTATCACTTGCTGCAAGACATTTATCAGTGATTCTCAGCTTGAAGTTTATGTCAGAATGATTTGCAGAGCTTAGAACAACAACAACAAAAAAACAAATTCCATACACTGATACCAATGGACAGCTACTAAACCATATTCTAACTTCTTTTTTTTTTTTGCCTTTTCTTTTTTTCCCTGTGAACATGACCACATATCTAAATGTCCCTTTATGTATTATCAATCCTATTGAGTTAAGTTATATTAAGTATTTATATCTGCAATGATCTTTTTTTTGTTGTTGAAAAACACACACACACATAAGAAAAAATTTTTTCTAACTTCTTAACAGAAATTCTGCAGTGATTGTCCCTAAAAAAGTATTTTAAGAAATTCTGATTATGAATCTTTGTATTTTACTTTTTAGCACATTTATATACACATGTATGTTATATATTTATGCATATATGCCTTTTATATTGCATATGCTACCATTGCTGGAGACCACTAGGGCCACTAGTGGTATTATTGATGTTGGAGGCTGGGAGTAGAGCAGGAGTCCATGACAGGGATCAAAACCAGGGCCTTATACATGGTAGACATGTCCTTTACTACTTAAGCTATATTTTTGTTCCCTGAAACACTGCATTTTATAATCTTTTTGTGTAAATTAGCTTTATTGTGCTTCCTAAAGTAGTGTATTTCTAGACATTAATTACTTTAAAATCTGTGTGCAGTAATGAAAGTTTTTTTTAAGAAAATGATTGAGGAGTGGCCAGAGATGTAGTATAGTAGGTAAGGCATTGCCTTGCATGCAGCTGACATGGGATTGATACCCAGCACCCTGTTTTGTTCCCTGACTCTCCAGGAGTGATTCCTGAGTACAGAGCCATAAGAAAGGAAGCCCTAACCACTGTTAGTTGTAGCCAAAATAAGCAAATTACTGAGACATCTTGAAGATAGCAGTGCTAAAGTCATTGCTTTCACCAGGGTTCATATTCAATTCCTATATCACACATCCTACTTTTCAGTGCCATCATGTGTCACCCAGCATTGGCTAGATCTGAACTCTGAACAATAGGCAAATTATCAACATCACTGGCCTCCTGTCCTTTAATCATTTTAGCAATGTCTCCACTCCCTTAAAAGTGATTAAAAGAGCTTATATGAATAATTCAAGTATCAATGCATATAATGTTGTTTTCTTCATTTTCAATATCCAGAGACTAAAGGGATATTATATATGTGAATATCATTTAAGCATCCTATTTTACGTATGTAATTTATCAGAAGAATTACTCATTTAACAAATTTAATGTCTCTACCAAGTATCTAAACCAAAATATTAACTTCTGCTTGTGAGTACTATTTCTTGGTTCATTCTGGAAATCTTGAATTTCTATTTTTAACTCTTTGATCTGGTTTTATTTGTAGCATTTCATTTTGTGTGTAGTAAAAATTTTAAGGGTTAATATATATATATATATATACATACATTTCTTTAAAATGTCCATTTGATTGTTGTCCTGGGCCACTAAAATTTTGCTTTCCTTTTCCCCTTGGAGTAATTCTATGTTCCTGTGGCGAGAACTTAGAGGAAGTGGTGAGAGAAGTAAGACAATGGTGGGGGTTGCGAGTTGGGAAACAGAGAGGATGGGGAGAGAGAGAGAAAGAGAAAGAGAGATATCTGATGTTATTCAAGAGTGGGTTAGAATATTTAAATCATAGGATTTCAAAGTTGAAATATACTTCAAAAATTAAGTTATTTAACATGAACCAAAGAAAATGGTCATTTTATAACTATGAATGTATAAATATATGGTTTTGTGTAATAGAAAACAATCTATAAGGCAGCAATTCCCTTAAAATGACTGAGTGATCATCCTTATATCTCATGATATAAACTATAATTTAGAAGTCCTAGAAGATACTGTGTTGATTATTTCTTAATTGTACTCACTTCAGCAGCATATATACTAAAATTGGAACTATACAAAGAAGATTAGCATGGCCCCTACACAAGAATAATTTCTTTTTCTTTTTTTTGGTTTTTGGGCCACACCCGGTGACGCTCAGGGGTTACTCCTGACTCTGTGCTCAGAAATTGCTCCTGGCTTGGGGGACATTAAGGGATGCTGGGGCATCAAATCACAGTTCGTCTTAGGCTAGCATGGGCAAGACAGGCACCTTACCCCTTGCGCTACCGCTCTGGCCCCAAGGATTATTTAATAATCTCATAATGTACAAGGGATGAATACATCAAGAATAACTCACATTACAAGACCTATATACATATATATATAGATAATATATATACACTGTCAAATACTGAAACAAACTACTAATATGTCTTAAAGAAGATATACAACAACACAGAAGTAAGTTGGGACTATAAGAGTACTCTGTCATCACTGGATAGATAAGTAGACAATGATTCAACAATGAAATACTGATGAAAGATATGGAAGAGATGGGCCTACCATATGTATTAGGGCCCTTCATTTCTCAAAATTTGAACTTCTTAATTGCAAATGGGTCATTTTACAGGACAGGCACATGCTAGGTCATAAAACTTATCTCCCAAGATGATAGAAATTATATAAAACTATTCTTTCAGACCATCATGCTTTCGAAATAGAAATTAATCATTATTTAATAGAAAAAAAAAACCCGAAAGACTCAGAAATTAAACAACTACTCTTAACAACCAGAGAAAATCTGGAACGAAAACAAAAATTGCCTAAAATAAATGAGAAAGAAGACATGGGTTACCAGAACATATTGAACATAGCTAAAACAGTTTTAAGAAGGATGTTCATGACTGCTTGGTAATGCAAGATTTCATTAGGAAACAAGAAGGTCCCAAATAAATAACCTAGCAGCATAGCTTATGTAGCTAGAAAAAGACCAAACAAGGATATCCAAGAGAAGGAAAAAAAATTCTTATGAAATGTAAGTTAAAAAAATAATTCAGTAGATAAGTGAATCCAAAAGCTATTAAAAATGATTGATATACCATTGTCTAGATTTACAAAGATAAAAACAAATACCTAATCATTTTAAGCAAAAATGGCAGGAGACATCACACAAGATACTACAGAAATTCAGAGGATCATCGGGAATTACTATGAAGATGTATATATAATCTAGCTATCAGGACTCCAAAAGAAATGGATAAATTTTTGAACTCTCATAACCCTCCAAAGTAGAACTGAGAGAAAATAGAGCATTTTAACAGACCTATTATTATCAAGAGAATTAAAAAGCACTAATCAAAAATATTTCCAAAAATTAAAGCTCAGGAACAGATTAGTTTATGGTGACTTCTTCAAATCTTTTTGTTTGCTTGTTTGTTTTGGGTTTTTGGGTCACACCCGGCAGCACTCAGGGGTTACTCCTGCCTCTATGCTCAGAAATCGTTCCTGGCATGCACGGGGGACCATATGAGATTCCGGAATTTGAACCACTGTCCTTCTGCTAATACCTTACCTCCATGCTATCTCTCTGGCCCCAACTTCTTCAAATCGTCTCATTCCTTTTAGTCTCTTTCAGAAAGTCAAATGTGGAAATTCTCCCAGTTTTTAATCAGACATATAATTCAGATACTTTTATAGACAGAAGTACATCAAAAGAAACATTAAACCTATAGGGGACTAGAGAGATAGCATAGATTGTAGGGCATTTGTTTGCCTTATGCACAGCTGACCTGTGTTCAATTCCCAACATCCTATATGGAATCATTGAGCTTGATAAGAGTAATTTCTGAACATGAGCCAGGCATAACCCCTGAGTAATACCAGATATGGCCCCAAAACCAACCAAGCAAAAAGAAAACTCTTTAGGCTATATATTCACATATATGTATACGTGATTTTCAACACAGGCATAAAATATTTATTAACTAAATCTACTAACACAACAAAAGATACTCCAAGACAAAGTAGACTTTAACCCAGTGATGTTGGATGTTTTAGCAACTCATTCAATGTAAAACTCTTGATTTTTAATGTCTGTATGTATGTAGTTGCTTTTTTTTTTTTTTTGTGGGTTTTTGGGTCACACCCGGCAGTGCTCAGGGGTTACTCCTGGCTCCATGCTCAGAAATTGCTCCTGGCAGGCACGGGGGACCATATGGGGCACCGGGAATCAAACCGATGACCTTTTGCATGAAAGGCAAACGCCTTGCCTCCATGCTATCTCCCGGGCCCCAGTTGCTTTTATTTTTATTGTGTTTGTTTTTGAGTCAAACATGGTGGTACTTAGGTGTTACTCCTAGCTCTGTGCTCAGAAACAGCTCCTGGCAGGCTCGGAGAACCATATGGGATGCTGGGAATCGAACCAGTGTCTGTAGTTGGTTGTCCGTACGCAAGACAAATGCCCTACCTGTTCTATTACTCTGGCCCTGCTTTTAATTTAAAGTTGCTATACTATCACTCCAAACTTAATTATATTGTTGCACCTCAAAAATTTATTTTCATTACATTAATCTATTAGGAAATATATAAGTTTCACCTAAGAATCAATTTATCAGAAATATTTTGATAATATTTAAATATGAAAGTTAATAGATTTATATATGGAAGAGCATGATTCTTAAATTTCCTTTAATTTACTACATAATGAGTCTCTCATCTATTCTTGTTTATACATTTATCTTAATTGGGCATTATATCTCCTAGAAGGAGCTCCTGTAAAGCACTATTAAATCCTCTCCACTTTTCTGGGTCTGTTAGCTATGCCACCTAGTAATGGTTTATGAGTGTGTTTTAAAATACTAATAAGTTTCCTGCACAGTAGTTCAATTATAAGGGTTATCAAAATAGGACAAACTAATATAATTTGTGTTTCCATAAAGTCAAGGAAGTGGGCTACCATGAGTCACAGAATGGAAACAGTTTTCTAGTTAACTAAACATTCACACTTTATACCAAGTTATAGCATGTAGTGTAACTCTGCAAACTAGAACATACTCTGCGTTGACTCGAGCTAGATAAAGAACTTCACAGATATCATCTGGAAAAAAGTCTTGGCCAATTTTGTCTCTTCCTAATCTGGAGTACAACATATTTACTATAAACAAACTAAAAAACTTCATTGAAATCATGCATACTAAAAAAAAAAAAAAGGAATCATGCATACTGTGAATTCGCTTTTTAGGAATTGATTAAAACTTGTTCTGTACCACAAGATGTGGTACAACATGTGGTTTTTCCAGAGAATGTTCCAGAATACTTAGAAGAAAGTGTATTGACCTTTTTTGGATTGGAGTACTCTGTCGATGTGTTTTAAGTCCACTTTGTCTAACTACTCTATTAGGGTTGTTATTTCCTTATTTTATTTCTGGCTTATTTGTCTATTAGGGCTTATCTGTCTATTAGTATGTATCGCTGTCAGTGTCATTCTTTCATTCCTTAAACTGTTGTATTTGAAGTATACATAATATATATATTTGATATGTAAATAAGTTAATTGTCTTCTTGATGGACTGAGTTTTTGATTATTCTCAAGGACTGTTGATGCCTCTTGTTTTCTTTATTTTGTATATTTCAATTCGACATATATTTTACTCTGACATGGGGATGTCTCTAGTTTTATTCATCTATCCTTTGCTTCAAGGATTATTTTCATGTCTTTTACTTTGAATTTATGTTTATCTGTGGATCATAGATGCATTTATGTACAATACAACCATAATCTTTCTCATTATATTCTGAGCTTTTAATTTTCAATTTTTTTGGAGGGGTGTTTTGTGCCACACCCAGTGATGCTCATGAATTACTCCTGGCTATTTGTTCAGAAATCGTTCCTGGCTTGGGGGCCCATATGGGGCATGAGGAATCAAACCAAAGTCCATCCTAGGTTAGCATGTTCAAAGCAGGCGCCACCTGAGCCACCGTCTCAAACCCCCCCCCCCACACACACACTTTTATTTTCAGTTTCTTTTTAAATCCTGAATTGAAATTTGCAAATTAGCATTTAATTTGTGTGATATTCTTGCTGTCTCTGGTTGTTTGTTTTTGAGGAATCTTTGTTAGCTTATTTTAAAATAAATTTTAAAAGCAATTTTAAACTACTCTCCATTTTATTCTGAGTCTCTTCCCATTCATCTTATATTTCCCTTGCTTTGCTTCTTTTCATTGTTCAGAAGTCAGTATTTTTTGCAGGCCGGTGCAATAATGCAGCAGTGTTTGCCTTGCATGTGGCTTATCCAGGACAGACCTGGTTGTAGATCCCTGATGTCTCATATGGTCCCCCAAGCCAGAAGCAATTTCTGAGAGCATAGCCAGGAATAACCCATAGCTATGCATCATCGGGTGTGGCCCAAAAATCAAAAGTAGAATTTTTTGTAAAACTTTCTTAGTAGAAATACATTATTTTTTGTAAGACTTTTTTGTTTTGTGTTTTTTAAATCATTTCTTCAACTTTAAGGGGACTTTATATCTGAAATTTCTTCTCTTGTGAATCTTATAGCATGTTACTGCTTTATTCTCAAGACAAGTGAATCTGTTCAAAGACTTATCAAGGACTGTTTTTTTATTATTAATTTTATAACTCCCTTTCTTTTGTTGTGATAACCAGGAGTTTCACATTTGTCTGAGTCCCACTTTTACTTATAATATACTCCAGTATAGCACAGCAGTTATTATTGTTTGCATAATCTGTTATGGTACTTGCTGGGAGTCACCACTCTTTTGGCTCTGGATGATTCCTATTCACTCCAGACTTCTGTTGTACTCACACCTACATTAAACAGGAATTGCCCTTTACACTTTGATGCTTGCTTTTTTTTTTTTTTTCAGTTGCTGTGTTTATCAAGACCTTTAGTTCTTCTAGTTGCAATGCTTGAAAACAATCTGCTATGGAGCATCTTAGAAAGGGTGCCAGGAATCATAGACAGAAGAACTGCCAGACACAAACAATACTCAGACCACTCTCAGTATACTTCTCAATGTTGATCCAGTACACTGGTTCAAATTCACAGCCCTACAATTACATGGGTGTGTACTCTAAACCACTAATCTATCCCCATTGCTTTAATGATTATTTCTAGTACAACATTTCTTCTGGTTTCCTCTGCTTCCTGGGTATCAATGTAGACAACCCAGAGCTTTGTCTTCTCTATGATGGAGTATCATTTTATGTACAGTCTTTACCCCCTTCCACACTTTTAGCATCTATTATTGATTATTCTTCTTTGCCCTCAAAGTGAGTTTTCTTGTTGTTTTTTTTTTTGGTTTTTGGTTTTTGGTTTTTGGGTCACACCTGGCAGTGCTCAGGGGTTACTCCTGGCTCCATGCTCAGAAATTGCTCCTGGCAGGCACGGGGGACCATATGGGGCACCGGGATTCGAACTGATGACCTTTTGCATGAAAAGCAAACGCCTTACCTCCATGCTATCTCCCGGGCCCCCAAAGTGAGTTTTCTTCCTTAATGAGAATGCCACTCATTCTCTTCTCTCTATTTCTAATTATCTCATTATCCCTTGCTATGTGAAAGCTCTATTTTATACAGCAATAGAAATGTGTCAAAATTTGCTTGATAGCTCAGATTGCAAGTCTCTTCAGTAATAAATCCTTATTTTGGTATCTATTTTCTTTATTCATAAACAAGATAAATCAATGCCACCTGTTTTACCATCCTGGATTCTCTAATATCTACATAGCTCCATAAATGGTAGAGTGTTTTAAGAAGAGCAATGCAACACTGAATTCTTTATTATTAGTAGTATGTAAATCATGGTGCCAGAATATTAGAAAAAATGTTTTAAATGGACAGTTCTAGTAAAATTTGTTCTGTGAAGTATTCGCGCCTTAGAAGTTCCTCTTAAAGTCTTTTGTTAGAAATCCTATAGAGTTCAACATCCTAGGGAATCAACCAGAGGTGAGACATATATGAAAACTTCAAAAGCCAAAACTGTACTGAAAAACAAGAACCTGGAGGTATGTCATTAACTAACTTGTAGTACCAAGCCATAAGTGATCAAAACAGCATGGTATTTGAACATAACAGACACCCTCCCTCATCTTCTCTCCTTCTGTCCCTCCCTCCCGATTACCACGGGTCTTTGGGGTCACCCCTCACTCATATGAATCCCCTGGCAATGAAAATTAAAATATGTCCAATGTTTTAGTATAGAGTAATTATTCTTTTTTTAGGGGGAGGGTGCACACCTGGTGAAGCTCAGGGTTTTTTCCTGGTGGCTATATGCTCTGAAATCGCTCCTGGTTTGGGGGACCAGATGGGACATGAGGGATCAAACCATAGTCTACCCTAGGCAAAGGCCCTACCACTTGTGCCTCCCCTCTTACTTTTTAAGAGCTTTTAGCAGATCAGAAATGCTTTTAGAATAAATCTATTCGGAGATAAATGCCCATGCTCTGAATCTTGTTTTCATAATTTGTTTGAAAGTTTATTCCAAAACTTTTAAAACACTTTTTTTTGTTTTTGTTTTTTTTTGGTTTTTTTTTTTTTTTTTTTTTTTTTTTTTTTTTTTTTTTTTTTTTTTTTTTTTTTTTTTTTTTTTTTTTTTTTTTTTTTTTTTTTTTTTTTTTTTTTT
>PVKC010006344.1:0-31334 GCA_004027635.1 Crocidura indochinensis | reverse complement strand
AAGAAAGAAAGAAAGAAAGAAAGAAAGAAAGAAAGAAAGAAAGAAAGAAAGAAAGAAAGAAAGAAAGAAAGAAAGAAAGAAAGAAAGAAAGAAAGAAAGAAAGAAAGAAAGAAAAAAAAAAGTTGGTCTGTGCAGAAGAAAGCATTCGGTTCAATTCATGGAAGATGTTCAAAGTGAACATTCTAGAATAAAGGATGTGAAGGCCAGAAATGAGGCCAGAAACGAATGAGAGGAGGGCGAAACAAAAGAAATTAGTAAAGTTGTTTTTCAGCATCTTTATTAAAATTGAGAGGGACCAGAGTGATGGAACACTGGGTAGGGTTTTTGCCTTGCATGCTCCCAACCGGTGTTTACTCCTCAGCACTCTACATGTTTCTCTAAGCCCACCAGGGGTAATCCCTAAACACAGAGCCAGAAGTAAACCCTGAGGAACCCTGAATGTGACCCTCCAAAAAATATATAAATTTGACTACCACTCCAACAGGTAAAATCCCCGAAATCAATATATTTGTGTACTTTTTTTCTTCATTCTTTGCTAGTGAAAAGCTGGGTGCCTAGGTGTAAGGTTAGACTAGCTACAACCCTTTCACGCCGCTGATCTGGGACCTACCAGGGTTCAATCCTCGGCATCCCACATGGTCCCCGGAGCCTGCCAGGAGCAATTCCTGAGCCAGGAGTAACCTTTGGTCACACACCCTTGGTGTGGCTTATACAACAAAAATGGGGGTTGTGGGGAGCTGGTTTTCTAATTTTACATCTCAAGTAGAGTCAGAGGTCAGGGATATATCTCCTGAGTAGAAAAAGCCTGCCTTATGGAGTTTTCAAAGCCAAGTTTAGGGGGAAAGGTGAGTTTGGGTTCTTTAGGGCAAACTTATTTCATTCGTTAGCTTAAAATATGATTGTATACCTAAAGTCTCATTCATATGTGTTCTAGAGAAAAAAACCAATAGATGAAAGAAATAAAAGTGCACTTTTATACAATAAACCAATTAGCAGCAAAAGGGAAAGGAAATTGGATGGGGTAAATTGGGACAAAAGGATCAAACTTGTAGTGTAGGATGGAATTGAGACTTTTAGCAGCAAAGCTAACAAATAAGAAGCACATGTTGATTTTCAGTGACGTATTCCTGACGCTATAATGCAATGTCACTTCGATATTTTTAATTGAGACATTAACTTTAAAAAAGCTTGAATTGGCGGCCTACAAAATTATTACAGACTCACTGGAAAAATAGCGATGGAGAAATATGTAGCCCTACCCATGGAGAGGCAATTTTTGAAAGGCTGGAAACAGGCCTTGATAATCCAGCTGCTGACAGCATCCAGGCCAGGAAACCTTGGCGAAGAGCTCCATCTTCAGGCATTCCAGAGCATTCTGCACTGGCTCAGAAAGGCGTCCATCCAGGAACTCTCAAGACTTCCTCCACCTACACAGCTCAGTTTTGTTCTGTCAGCATGGGAAGTGTTAGACCTCAAAATTAGCCATTTCCCCCTTCTTCATCCTCCCTCCCTTATAATATTTGCTCCACAAATCATATTATCCTTCACACTGATCTCTACAGATCCCTCAAGGAGAAGCTTTTAGCTCCCTGAGAGCAATTCAAAGGGAGAGAAAAGGTAGAGGAAAGACCATGAACAGTCTCAGTTGAAAAACAACAATAATGTTTTTCCTTCGTCTTTCACTTTCACAAATTCTCTACTGGAGTTTAAGTTCTGAATAACATGTACACGGAAGGTACTGAAGCAACATAGAGAGGACTTAAACAAGATGGTTCCAGCTATACCCCAGCCCCCGTTGGAAAATAAAATTGATTTTTTTTTCTCTATTTCTCCTTCCCCCACTCTTATTGAAGTCAGTCAGAAACAGTGGACATATAGAAAATAATTTGAAGGAATTCCATGGAACAAATTCAACCAATGTTTTTCTAACTTCTGACTTTTTTCCTCTTAAAGCCCCTATATTAGTCATTTGACTTCTTATCTCAAGGAATAAGGCCCAGCCTCATAAAAGCCTGTTTTCAGATTCCATAGGTCTGAATATTATTTTTCTAAGCAATTCCTGGAATCAGGGTTTAAAGCAGCAAAGCACTGGTCTTTATACCAGCAGACTGAGACAACTAATCACTAGCACTCACTGGGTTGAACATTCAAACCCACCACTAGCCACAAATGCTGACCATTAAGCTTTCAAAGGAAGTTCTATGAACATTTCTACCATGAAACTATTTCCATATAAAAAATTTTATATGCTAAGCAAAACACTTAAACTGTCTGAGAAAATACTCTTTTAGCAAGAATCTTGGGAATGATAGTGCAGCCAGTAGGATACTAATCTTGCACACAGACCATCAGAACCCCATATGTTCTATGCCCAGAACCCTCATAATCCCCTGAGCACCACCAGGAATGTCCCTAAAAACCCTTATCCCTCCCCACTAAAAACGAAAAAATCTCACCTGAAATAAAATATGAAATGTTGTCCTCATTCAAACAATATGGAATAGCCATATTACAATGCAGGAAAGTAAATCTTTTATAGGGACTACATACAACCAGTGAAAGGGGCCCCAGACAATGCTCAGTTTAGACTCAGACCCAATGGTATTAGGGTTGAGGGCATACAGCTCTGAGGATCAAACTTGGGGCCTCACACGTGCTAGACAAATGCTCTACCAATAGGGCCAGAGCCCCAATCTAGTAAATCCCTTTTCAATGTAAAGACAGCTTTGTCTCGTCTTCAGAACAATAGGGAAGGAAACCTAAGAAAGGATAGTCACATAACAGGTTTAGAAAAATCATGGGGAAAAAAAGGGCATTTAATGCCATCCTGCTACTATCATGAGCTTCCCAAGTGACAATCCCACCCCCCACCCCTGCCTCTCAAGGCTGATTCTTTTTGAGCAGATCTAACAGAGGGAAACTCATTTTTCTGTTTACAGGCACACAAGCCTTCCTTTATAGTCACACCCAGTGGTTCTGAATGCAGTTTCAGGGGCTGGTATAATTAGCATAATTGTCATTCATGAAGTCACCCTAAAACGCTGAAGAGAGATTCTCACCATGCCCTGACCATTTTCCTTCTCCTATTGTCAGTCTGTTGACTTAGCCCTTTTGATCAGCTGGAACCCTCCTGCTATCTCCTGTTCAAGAAAATCTCAAGAAAACCTGATGCTCTGAATTGACAACCCTAGAAGGAATTTTTACACAGCTGCCTGGTGTATCTAACACCTCTAGCATGGGAGATCATCTATTTTTATTAATATTTATTTTACTGATTTACTTAAATGAAGATGTAGTCTCTTGTTTCTCATGAGGGCCATATCTTCATTAAAGTAGATATGTGACAACCCAGAAAGTGAGAGGACATCAGATTTCAGTGCTAACTAAATGTCTAACCCCACACACGCCCACAATTTATATAGTATATAAATATTTTTGCCTAGTGAGTTGATAGATTATATATATAATATATATAATATTTTCTGTTGTTTTCAAATGTACTCTCTGAAGCTACAGCAAGATCCCGCCTTTAGTAGCAATTAGGACTGTACTGCCCCCTCCCCCCCCACAGAGGAAGTCATAAGAAAGGCCTGAAGGCCCCCTCTCTGAAAAGACTTAGTTCCTTTCCCTCCACAGTGGCTTAACCTCTACACAGCATCTAGGGAAAATGAAAGAACCTCTTCAGCAGGCTAGTATCACTCTCTTCCTGACCTCCCCTCTATCCCCCAGTCCCCTCTGGAAGGAGAGTTCACACCTAGCTCCCTGCTGTGGGCAAACCCCATACCCCCTTAGATGCCCACAAAGATGCTGAAAGCTGTGTGGAGCCCTAATCTACCACCTCCCTGAATTCTGAATCTTGGCCAAGAATGTCAAAGACCAGCACAGCATCTTCCAGCCACTGCCAAGCTCGTGACGCCCAATCACTGGGAGCCTCTAAATCATTTCCAAGACTATCCACATAATCAGTTCTGCAGATAAGTTTACTTTTTTAAATCTTTTCTGCCAACATATTCAAACAGCTCAACAGCTCTTGCTGTTGTGACTCCACATTCTAATCGGCTCTCTTCACACTTTAGATGTCAATGGGGGTACTGAAGGGCACCCAAAATGACAATTTTACCCAAACAAAGGCATCACATGCTGCTATGAGACACTGTGGACAATCATCTGCTACATTCTTTTGAGAGGCACACAGCCTGAGACTTTGATGCCAGAAAGCATCCAAATGATTCTTTGTAGAAATAGGTGAGTTTGGCTGATGGATCATAATCATTCACCATCAAAATCTTCAACCTGGATCAGGGACATGGATCATTGGTCAAGCACTAGCTGTGCATATGTGAGACCTCAAGTTCCATCTCCAGCATTGGACCAGAATATTTAAAGAAGACCCTTTGATGGAAGTTCATTAAACTCAGGCTTTATGAATAAAATAGATGCATTGATGATCAATAACCCAAAACAAATAAAGATGTATTTATAATCCTATCTGTGAGATAATTTGATCATTAGTCTACATGGATACCAGAACTTCAATACATTGAAGGAACACCCAGCAGAAATTCTTCATATATCCCCCATGGGAATTTCAACAACTGTAAACAGAAGTGTGAGATCTGTACTTGTGCTTCTCCTACCCCTTGCCTCCTGAACCTGCTCTAGTTTCTCATAGCCTATGGCATCATTAATGATGCTTTTATTAATAAAACTTTATTGAGAGACTGAACTTTACAATATTTTATGATGGCTTTGTGGATACATCATTCCATCACCATACCTACTATCACTGAAGCACATGCTTCCTTCCATCAAGTAAAAGTTCTTTTCAAAAGAAAGAATCATCAACAAAATTTCTGCTTCCAGTTGGTTACTGTGACTCCCAATGGACCAATGCCTGTCTTTGTAAATTTTGGTGGGGGAGAGTGTCAATTGCTGTTCACTTGCTAATGTGCCTCCTGACCAGGGGTCAAGCTGCTCTGTCAAAGGACTGTGCTCTGAACAGAGACTTATTCTGGTCGAGTGTTTGACAGCAAATTTCAAAAGCAGTGTTTCTGAATTTTCATCTCTGATGAAAATGTGATTTGTAAAGTATAAATATGTGAAATAAAGAGCAGAAAATATAGACAAAGTTCTCAAGGCTAGCCTAAGAGTGAAGCACCAAGATAACATTTGACCAAGCTTCCTGCTCTGGCCTAGGAGGATCTTCACAATAATCACTCAGAAATGGACACTTCTTCAGCTTCTCTCCCTTCTAAGAATATCATCTATCAAGAAGTAAAAGTGACACTTGAGGAAACATTAAATTTTGACCTTAAAGCTTCCTTCAGGAATAAACAAAAAGCAAGAGGCAAATACCACACAAGGGAACAACAGATATGTTGGCTGTGAAACCAAAATATTTACCATTTCACCCACGCACATGAACATCACTATGTTAATTATAATTGTCCTGAAATCTATGGTGCAAGAAGAGATCTCATAGCAAGAGCTACCAAAATGGCATGCAGCCTTAAAAAGAATAATAATAATAACAATAATAACAAAAACCAGCCTTAGCAAAGGAAAAATTACCAAACAATACCCATAACACATTCCTCTGGCACCCGTGTGGTTAATCTGCTTTTAATTGAACTCCACAGTTGCAATATGTTTAGTAAACAAGCAACCATTGGTGCAAACAATGTGATTATTTACAGCACAAATATTAAGCGGCTTACAGCTGGAGGGGTCCCACTGACACTTAAAACAAAGTCTTCACTAGTCTTTTCTTTATGTTTTTTGTGCTTGATTCCCTCCTTCAAGTTGAAAATCCAGCAATTTAACTCATGTGAGGAGACAGTTGAACGAATATACCACCGAAGTTCTTATTAGATTCTTTCTGATTCCACTATCTTCTCCTACTAACAAAAAGACAATTTCACTCTTGCTGGGGACAGACCACTTTTGTTTTTTCATGGGAAGGGAAGGAAAAGTCTTTCTTACAGAATTGACATATTCAGTATTTTACAATTGTCTCTTCAGGTTCTGGTTTCTCTCATGTAATAGGCACATCACAAGGAAGACAAAAGTGTATCTGAACTTGTTTCTAAACCATGACCAATGTTAAAATATTTTTACTTGTTAATTCTAAACATCTAGTTGCCTGTTATCTATGATTCTATAATTACCTGCATTTGATGCCTGAAAGAAAAAAATAGTGATTAGGTCTAATATAGGGGTCCTCAAACTTTTTAAACAGGGGGCCAGTTCACTGTTCCTCAGATCGTTGGAGGCCGGACTATAGTAAAAACAAAAACTACGAAAAAATTCCTATGCACACTGCATATATCTTATTTTGAAGTGAGGAAACAAAATGGAAACAAATACAGTATGTGGCCCGTGGGCCGTAGTTTGAGGACCACTGATCTAATATTTTCTTCCAGTAGATTAGATTCCCCATGAAAAGAATTATGTGTGCTGTGTATATATGTGCATATGTGTGATGCATGTGTGTTGACTTTCTTGTGCAATTCAATAATGCAGAACAGGATAGCAAAGTCTGAATGTTTGCTAATAAAGACACACACATAGTTGAGCTCTCAGGCTTTCCAGAATATACGATTGTCGGTTTTTTCCCTGGTTTTCTTGCTACACTCACTGTTCCCAGGACTTACTCCTAGTTCTGTACTTAGAGATCATTCCTGGTGAGAGTTGAGAAAACTGTAGTCCTGGAGATCAAGTTCATGTTAGTCACATGCAAGGTAAGCCCCCTAGTTTCTCTACTATCTCTACAGCGTTGTTTTATTATTGTTTCCATTTATTTCCATTAAATTTTGGAATCAGGTGAAAAAGGTCTAAGACAAGGTATGAGAGAGAATAAATGACTGAAAGAGTTGGATTAGAAACATGGTATCCAGGATTAGATATAAACATAGGACTTCAGGTTTCCTCAGACCTGCCAAACTGGTATCTGTATTGCACAGGATCCCCAGGTGGGTAAGGGTTTGCAAGAGTTTCATCGTACCTCAGTACTCTCCAAATTTTCTCAGCCTCTTAGCAACAAGTTTTTGTTGGACATCTAGTAAGACCAAATATAAATAAAGAGCATAGCTTTTCGTGTGTATGTAATAAAGGCTTTCTGAATCTTTAGAGAAAGGTTCCATATAGGGAACAGAGCAAGAAAACTCTTGCCTTGCACATAGTAGATGTATGTTTGATCTACAGCACCATATACTAACTCCCAAGCCCCACCAGGAGTGATTCCTCAAAGCAGAGCCAGGAGTAAGCCCTGAACACTGCTAAGTGTGGCCCCACAACCAAAAGAGAAAAAAAAATTTAGGTGTACAGAAAGATAACTGCCAGATTTTTTAAAATGCTTTTCCTGTTCTGACAGATGACTAATCCTGTGTGTTATTTTCCAAACTTTTAGGCCTTGTGAGTAGAAACCCCAGATGCATTGGAGGGTGAAGTCTTCCCAGTTGGGTTCTGGCATTGCCTCCAGTCTGGTAGATAAGTAAACTAGAAAAGAAAAGACAAGGGAGGGGTAAAAAAGAGTGTTTATTTTCTCCAGCTATTATTAACTTAATCTCCGGTGCTTGTACTAAAGAAAGGAATTACTTGTATTTATTCTTATGGCTAAGTTGTGAGCAATAAATTATGAAAGAAAAAAATAACCATGTGGGATAATTGACTGAAAAACAAATGTCAGTAAAAGTAAACATAATGGATTCCACTAAACCTATTTGCAAAAATGTCAGAGGAGTTGAGTTGTTTTCCCTCACAATATTTGTGCTGGTATGAAGGGACTGCAGTTTAATTAAATTTCTCCACAGAGACTCAGTCTTCCACTAGATGTCACTTTGAAATTTTTCCTCAATGAAGGACTGCATTCTGATTAAGAGATGTGACAATTTTCCCCCATAGAAGAGCAAAGCCACTCCTCCATAGCTAACTGCTTAGTAGGACATTGGAAACACTTGCCATTAACCAAGGAGTCCTGATCTGGTGCAATTTTGTTCTCTCACTATCAGCTGTATGACTTGTGTAAGTGTCTTATAGCAAAGAAAGTCTTAGAGAAATTACTCTTCCAGGATATTCATTCACTAGCCAGTTCATACAGTTCTGTTGTATCAAGTCCTACTCTTTTTTAAATTCAATGTTATTTATTAAAACCATTGTGATTTACAAAGTCTTTCCTAGTTGGGTTTCAGACATTCAATGAATCAAGGCTAATCCCACCACCAGTCTCGACCTCCTTCCACCATGTTCCCAGAGAAGGAATTTTGAAAATGAATAAACTATATCCCAGACAGGAGTTATCAGGTACACCACATAATATTGTGTAAAGAGAAAATTAGAGGAGTAATACATTTACGTGGCGACATATTTGACTTTCTTTACCCCCAGATCTAATTCACTAAGTTTATACAACAAGCAATACTGACTTCTCTTGATTTTTTTTTATTTTCAAGTTGTCCCATCTTCCTCACTTCCTCTGCAATACCTTTTCCTCTTACTCATCAACTTTACTATTTCTATCACATTGCCATATACTTCTCTCTTCATTATTATTTTTATCTTCTAACATATTATTTCTTACATTTACTCTTTTTCTCCATCCACTAGAAAAAGTAAACTCCATTTGGGTTAGCTTTTGTACACTTTTTTAATTGATATGTACCCAGAACCTAAAACAACTGCTGGCCATAGTAGATGCTCAGTGGTAGTGAATAGTTTCTGAGAAGGGCTTTTTCATATCTTTAAAATACAGGTAGATATAAACCGTTACTTGATGGGGTTATTATAATATACATAAAAAATGCTAAAGAATTGTCTTTCCTGCTTCAGATAGGTTTTTAATTCTTCCCAAAATATGATCTAGTTTTAGACATATTAGCATTAGAAATACTAGTGTTAGTATTTTTTTATATTTCACAAGAAATTACTGTAGGCCAGGAAAACATTATACAGATTCATTTTAAAAAATAAAAGTGAAGCAGATGAAGGCATTTGTCTTGCACAGAATGACCCAGGATTGATTCCCAACATTCCATATGATCTTTTGAGCTTGCCTAAAGTAATTTCTGAGTGCAGAGCCAGCAGTAATCCCTGAGTACTACTGGGTATGGCTCAAAACAAAATTTTAAGTGGAAATACTCTGTATCCTGCAATATTAGTCTTAAAACATTTATCAAAAGAATATTACCACACAAATTCAAAAAGGTATTTTACCCCTATCACAGTAGCTGATCCACATAAAACCTATTACCTGATTTTATTATTATCTGTTAACAGATATTAACAGAAGGATAAAAAAGTTGTGGTCTGGTGTAGTATTTTGATGGGATAGTCCTCTGCCACCAAAACATAAATAAATAAATGATAAAATAATGTGAGGTGCAACACACTGTCCTTTAGGGGTCTCAAACTCAATTTACCTGCGGGCTGCAGGAGGCAAAGTTGGGGTGATTCTTGAGTGCAAAGTCCATAGTAAGCCTTGAACATTGGGGGGTGTGACCCAAACAACTAAAACAAAACAAAACAAAACAAAGAAAGATTCCTCTAGGGCAGGGCCACAAAATTTTGTTCGGCAGGCCATTTGCGGCCCACGGGCCGCGAGTTTGAGACCCCTAAAGGATGGATATGAACAACTGTTACTGAATGTTTTCACCTGTATGTGTAAGATGAATCATTAAAGCAAACAAACTGTTAAATAAGAAAAATTAACTCCTTGATTCAGTGAAAACTATGGCATTTCTCCCAAGGGAACTATCTGGGGGTCATTTTGACAGGGAGATGGTGCTAAAACTTTGGGGGAAGGTAATGAATCCTGTATACCTTTAGGAGTGCATACATGCTCTAAGACTCTCAATTCACAATGAATTCTTTTTAACTAGAGAGGGAAAACAAAGACAAAACATAGCATATTAATAAAGATGTCAGTAACTTAAATGTCAGATGATGTTCTAGTTAATGGCCTTTTTAAATGAGCAGAAGGTTTGCAGGAGAGGTACCAGAGGTTGCAGTGAGGACAGATAGGAAGGGAAAGAGTGTTCACTCACTGTCAGTAAGACAATGGAATCAATTCAAGTTCAAGACGGTCTGAGCACTAAACATAGAATAGACATTGATACATGGTGTGTACGCCAGTTAGGAGACTCAATGGACACATCACTCTGCAAACAGGAGCCCAAGGTTCCATCTGTGACACAACATGGTCCCCTGAGCTCACAACTGGGCATAACACCACCAGGTTTGGCCCACCACCACCCCCAACAATTTCTTTGATTAGTATATATTAAAAAGAAAAGTAAATGAAAGTGTTGGCCAGTACTGGTAACCCCTCAAATATGTCTTTCTCTCCCCACCCTCCACCTTGAAACAGCTGCTCATGCCTAGAAGACCAGGATCTAGAACTCCAGGCCAACAGGCATTCAGATTTCTGCTGAATAAAAACTAGGCTGTCTACTGTTTCTATGCTATCTAATAGCAAAACAGACTCTTAAATTCTCTGAAAACTTGATGGTTACCAGAAGAAAGAGGAGAATGTGGAAGGGAAGATCTTTACACAGATACGTACAAGGATGTAACAAAGCTTTCATTCCCCTGAAAAAGAAAGAGAAAGCCTCCTCCCCATCTCCCTCTTCTCAGCACTGCATGACCACAGGGTAAGTTTGGCCCTGGGGAGATGGCTAAAAGGAGCCTTCTCCTGCTTGGCATGTGTGAGGCCCTGAGTTTGATTCCTTGTACTTCATGGTCCCTTAAGCACTGCCAGGAGCAACTCAGATGTTCCTGCATCTAAGCATCACCCAGTGAGGCCCTGGTGACTTCTGCTTCTAAGTCTGAACATGGAGCATTAGGTCTACATCATTGGGCTGAGAATCTCTGAGAGAAACTCAGGATGGAGGGGCAGGAGCAATAGCACAGTGGTAGGGCATGTGCCTTATATGCAGCATACCTGGGATAAACACAGGTTTGATCTCCAGCAGCCCATATGGTCCCCTGAGCGATTTCTGAGAGCAGAGCCAGGAATAGCCCCTGAGTGCTTCTAGGTGTGACCAAAAATAAGTAAGTTTAAAAAATAAAAGACACATAGGGCCCGGGAGATAGCATGGAGGTAAGGCGTTTGCCTTTCATGCAAAAGGTCATCGGTTCGAATCCTGGTGCCCCATATGGTCCCTCGTACCTGCCAGGAGCAATTTCTGAGCATGGAGCCAGGAGCATCCCCTGAGTACTGCCAGGTGTGACCCAAAAACCAAAAAAAAAGAAAAAAGACACACAGGATGGACACACCCCTTCACCACCAGTGCAACCCCAGCACAGCACCAGACTATATCCCATATATGCCTGTATCCCAGCCTGAGCATCCTTGCCATTAGCCCCCCATGCCTTTGTTCTGATAGGAAATAGTTTCCACCACCACCCACAAAAAAGTAGCAGTGAATCATAGAATATCCCCATTTCTCTCTTTTTTTTTTTTTTTTTTTTTTTTGGTTTTTTTGGGTCACACCTGGCAGTGCTCAGGGGTTATTCCTGGCTCCATGCTCAGAAATTGCTCCTGGCAGGCACGGGGGACCATATGGGGCACCGGGATTCAAACCGATGACCTTCCGCATGAAAGGCAAACGCCTTACCTCCATGCTATCTCCCGGGCCCCTTCTTTCTTTCTTTTTGCTATCTCCCGGGCCCCTCCCATTTCTCTTAAACTTATGTTTAGCCGATCAACAATTTCCACCTGAAAAGATAGACTTTCTAAACATACCTAAAAGTAAAATAATAAATTCACCATTTTCACTTTTATATTTAGAGTGTAGGAGTCAAATATTTTATTTGTTTGGTTTTTTTTGGGGTGTGTCCTGTGCACACTCAAAGGAGCTCAGGACTCATAAATCACTTTTGGGAGGTCTCAGGGAAGCAAATGGGATACTAGATTAAATCAAGTAAGCAGCATGCATGGTAAGGACCAACCTACTAAACTATGTCTCTAACATGTAGGAGTCGAACTTTATGCTACTAGTTTAGATGTTTAGGGAAGTCTAAATTGTTTATCTTGAAAAGAGAGAGATTACTACAGATACTGCAGAGATTCAAAGGGTAATAAGAAACTATTTTGAGAAACTCTATGCCACAAAGCATGAGAACCTGGAAGAAATAGGTAAATTCTTGGACTCATATAATCTTTCATGGTTAAAGCAGGATGATCTAGCATACCTAAACAGACCCATCACTACAGAGGAAATTAAAATGGTAATCAAAAACAAAATCCCAGACTAAATGGATTCACTAATTAATTCTTTCAAACCTTTCAAGAGGAACTATTACCAATACTTTTCAGGCTCCTTGAGGAAATTGAAAAATCAGGAACAATCCCAACTAGGATTTTTTTCTGTTTTTTTTTTGTTGTTGTTGTTGTTAATATCTTGATTACGAATAGGATTGTAGTTGGGTTTCAGTAATATAAAGAACACACACCCCTTCACCAGTACAACATGATCATCACCAATGTCCTAAATCTTCCTCCTCCGCATCATACCCCTGCCTGTACTCTAGACAGGCTTTCTAATTCCCTCATTCATTCACTTTGCTATGATAGTTATCAATGTAGCTATTTATCTAACTGCACTCATCACTCTGTGGTGAGCTTCATGTAGTGAACCAGACCTTCCAGCCCTCCTCTCTGAAAATTATTATTATTATTAAAACCCATATAAGAGTGAGACTATTCTACATCTATCTCTCTCCCTCTGGCTTATTTCACTCAGCATAATAGATTTCATGTACATCCAGGTTAGGAAAATTTCATGACTTCATATATCCTGATGGCTGCTTAATATTCCATTGTGTGTATTTACCACAGTTTCTTTAGCCATTCACCTGCTGAAGGACATCTTGGTTGTTTCCAGAGTTCGGCTATTGTAAATAATGCTGCAATGAATATAGGTGTGAGGAAGGGATTTTTGTATTGTATTTTTGTGTTCCTAGGGTATATCCCTAGGAGTGGTAAGCTAGATCGTATGGGAGCTCAATTTCCAGTTTTGGGAGGAATCTCCATATCACTTTCCATAAAGGTTGAACAAGCATTCCCACCAGCAGTGAATAAGAGTTCCTTTCTCTCCACATTCCCGCCAGCACTGCTTGTTCTCATTCTTTGTGATGTGTGCCAATCTCTGTTGCATGAGATGGTACCATATAGTTGTTTTGATTTGCATCTCCCTGATTGTTGTGTATGTAAACATTTTAATGGGATTATTATGTTACTGACCCTGCCCTGATAGGTGGTTGTGCCCTATCCTAGGGTGTGACCTGGCATTCTGCTCCCACCCTAGGGTGGTACCTGATTCTGCTCCCACCATTGGGTGGTACCTGATTCTGGGGTTTAAAAATAAGGGTCTGTGGAAGGCAAGGGGCTTTTTGGCTGGAACTGAAACTTAGGCTTTTGGCTTCAGTCTTGTCCTCTGAATAAAGCTAATATTTTCACAAGCCTGACTGTCTGCTAGCTGTTTACCCGCCGCTTCACCTCAGAATAGCCGGCTAAACAGGGTGGCAGACGTGTGCTCCGAGCTGGAGGGGAAAGACCTCATCCTCCATCCCTCCATCAGTCAACCTCTTCAGGGGCTGAATTGCAACACCTGATGATTATGATGTGGAGCATTTTTTCATGTGCCTTTTGACCATGTGTATTTCTTCTTTGACAAAGTATCTGTTCATTTCTTCTCCCCATTTTGTGATGGGTTTAGATGCTATTTTTCTTGTAAATTTCTGTCAGTGCCTTGTATATTTTGGATAGTAGCCCCTTATCTGATGGGTATTGGATGAATAGTTTCTCCCACTCAGTGGGTTGCTCTTGTATCATGACACTATTTCCTTTGAGGTGCAGAAGCTTCTCAGCTTAATATAGTCCCATCTGTTTATCTCTGCTTCCACTTGTTTACTCCCAACTAGTTTTTATGAAGCCAACATCACCTTGATACCAAAGCCAGAAAGAAGGGCTGCCAAAAAGAAAACTACAGACCAATATCCCTGATGAACACAGATGCAAAGATCCTCAACAAACTTCTGGCTAATAGGATCCAATGCCTCATCAAAAGTGTCATGCACCACGACCAAGTAGGTTTCCTTCCAGGAATGCAAGGATGGTTTATCATTCATAAATCAATAAACATCATACACCATATCAACAAAAGGAAAAAAACCATATAATTATATTAATAGAAGCAGAGAAAGCATTTGATAAGGTTCAACACCCATTCTTAATAAAATTCTTACCAAGATGGGAATAGAAGGAACTTTTCTCAATATAGTCGAGGCCATCTACCACAAGCCAATGGCAAATAATGTTCTCAAAGGAGATGAACTAAAAGCCTTTTCTCTAAATTCTGGTACAAGACAAGGCTGCCCTCTCTCACCACTCCTATTCAACATAGTACTGGAAGTACTTGCCCTAGTGATTAGGAAAAAAAGGTACAAGGGTATCCAGATAGGACAGGAAGAAGACAAGCTCTCACTATTTGCAGATGGCATGGTACTATACTTAGAAAACCCTAAAGACTCTACCAAAATGCTTCTATAAACTATAGGTTCATATGGAAAAGAGGCAGGCTACAAGATTAACATGCAAAAAACAATGGCCTTCTTGAATACCAATAATGATAGAGAAGAAATGGACATTTAAAGATATCCCTGTTCACATTAGTGTCACACAATTTCAAATATCTTGGAGTCAACTTAATTAAAGAGATGAAGAACCTATACAAAGAAAACTACAAAATCCTACTTCAAGAAATAATAAATGACACAAAGAAACAGAGATACATACTCTGCTCAGGGACTGGCAGGATTGACATTATTAAAATGGAATACTCACCAAAGCACTATACAGATTTAATGCAATCCCTCATGAGTAAAGATACTTATGTTATTCTTCAAAGAAGTGGATCAAACACTCTTGAAATTTATTTGAAACAATAAACACCCACAAATAACTAGAGCAATTCTTTGTAAAAAGGAATACGGGAGGCATCACTTTCCCTAACTTCAAATTGAATTACAAAGCTATAACTTTTTTTTTTGGTTTTTGGGTCACACCCGGCAGTGCTCAGGGGTTACTCCTGGCTCCATGCTCAGAAATTGCTCCTGGCAGGCATGGGGGACCATATGGGGCACCGGGATTCGAACTGATGACCTTTTTGCATGAAAGGCAAACGCTTTACCTCCATGCTATCTCCCGGGCCCACAAAGCTATAATTATTAAAGCATCATGGTATTGGAATAAAGATAGATCTTCAGAACAGTGGAATAGACTTGAGTATTCATAGAATGTTCTCCAGAAATACAATAAACTAATTTTTGATAAAGGGGCAAGAAATCCAAAATGAAGCAAGGAAAGCCTCTTCAACAAGTGGTGTTGGCACAACTGCTTAACCACTTGCAAAAAAAAGCAAACTCAGACCCCCAGCTAACACCACGAGCAAAGGTCAAATCCAAAGGGATTAAAAGCCTTGATATCAGGCCTGAAACCATAAGGTATATAAAACATGTAGGTAAAACACTTTATGACGTTGAGACTAAAGGCATCTTCATGGAGGAAACAGCACACTCCAAACAAGTTGAAGCAGAGATAAACAGATAGGACTATCTTAAGCTGTGAAGCTTCTGCACTTCAAAGGAAATAGTGCCTAGGATACAAAAGCCACCCACAAAATGGGAAAACTATTCACCCAAAACTCATCAGATAAGAGGTTAATATTAAAAATATATAAGGTACTGACAACTTAAAAAGAAAAAATATATAACCCTATCAAAAAATGGGGAAAATATATGAACAGACACTTTGTCAAAGAAAAAATACAAATGGCCAAAAGACACATAAAAAAATGTTCTGCATCACTAATCATCAGGGAAATGCAAATCAAAACAACAATGAGGTACCATTCATGACATAGACACTGGTACATATCACAAAGAAGAAAAATTGGTGCTGATGGGGATGTGAAGAGAAAGGAACTTTCATTCACTGCTGGTGGGAATGCTGTCTAGCCTAGCACTTTTGAAACAATATAGAGATTCCTCAAAACACTGGATATGGAGCTCCCATATGATCCAGCTGTACCACTCTTAGGGATATAACCTAGGAACACAAACATACAATACAAAAACCCCTTTCTCACACCTATATTCATTGCAGTGCTATTTACAATAGCCAGACTCTAGAAACAACCAAGATGCCCTTCAACAGATGAATGGGTAAAGAAATTGTGAAACAGATACACAATGGAATATTATGCAGCCATCAGGAGAGATGAAGTCATAAAATTTTCCTACACATGGTTGTACATGAAATATATTATGCTGAGTGAAATTAGTCAGCGGGAGAGAAAGAGTCACAGAATAGTCTCATTCATCTATGGATTTTAATAAAAATAAAAGAAATTATTGTCATAATGCCCAGAGATGGTAGAGATGAGGGCTGGAAGGAGCAGCTCATGATATGAAGCTCTCCACAAAGAGTGGTGAGTACAGTTAGAAAAATAACTACACTGACAACTATAGTGACAATGTCAATGAGTGGTAGAAGTACAATGCTTTCTCAAATATAGGCAGGGTAAGAGAGGGAGATTGGGGGCATTGGTGATGGGAATATTGCACTGGTGAAGGGTAGTATTCTTTATATGACTATAACCCAACTACAAGCATGTCTGTAATCAAGGTGCTTAAATAAAGATTAAAAAATAAATTGTTTTTCTATAGAAAAGATGCATTTCAATATTCAGGATTCTGAATGAAATTGCTACTGTCATATTTAGCTTGGTCTTCCTACCACTGGCATATTCTAAGTATTAATTACAATTGTGGTTATAACTCAAAGACTATCAGGCTTTTCATTTCTATAAACTCACATAAAGCAGGGCTCCCTGTTTTAACTTCATCTCTCCTTTGCTGTTCTCACTCCCTTGATGATCTCATTCAGTAACTTGGCTTGAAACATCATCTTTGAGCTGCTGATTCCCAAATTCCTATCTAGCGCCCGGCAGCTCCTCCAAACTCCAGACTCATCTCTCCAGCCACCTATTTGACATGTCCATCAGGAGGCCTCACAGGCATTTCAGATTTATCTTCACCCTAAAACAAACTTGTGATCTTCTCTCCCAAACCTTGCTCTTCCCACAGTCCTCCGTCTTCGTCTCCGTTCCAGGAGCCCTATCCTCCCCAGTGCTCAGGTCAAATATCTAGGCATTCTCCTGGGCTTCCCTTTTTCTCTCATGCCAGGAAATCCATCAGAAAGTCCTGTCATCCTTCCATGTGCCCAGAATCAGACTTCATGCTGTCTCCACTGCAGCCGTGTTGATCCAAGGTGCTATCCTCACTCACCAGATCTGCTACAGAACAGATACAGCAGCCCTCCCACTGCCTCTCCTGCTTCTGTACTAGCTCCCCCATATCCTAATAGATATAAAGAATTCAGAGCAATTAAGTAAAATACAAGCAATTTATGTCTTCCTTCTATGCAGAACCCTACAATCTCACCTTTCAGTAAACAAAAGTGTCTTCCATCATCTGCATATCATACCATCCACCTTCTTTACCTTGTCACCTTGATAATTCACATATTTTCATTATCCCCAGTGATCACTCTACTGGGATTACTCTGACCTCTTTATTGTTCCTCAACCACCAGGCACAAATCCCTGAAGCATCTGAGACCTCTCAGTCACTCAGCCTCTGGGGTTCCTTCTCTTTCTCCAGCACCAAAACCTTTCAGGGACTGCTCTCTTGAATGTGCAACCCCTCCCCTCTCCTGAACTTCCATTTTTTTCCTCCATCCATGGCCCTTCTTTACACTCAGTGTCCTTATTCTAATGACTTGATGTTTGTTTACTTGTTTATGCCCACTAGACTATAAACTGCCAAACAGAAACTACCTTCTGTTTTGTTTACAACCCTACTATACAGAAAAAAATCTTGATATTCTAGTGTTAATTCTACTTTAAAACTTTCTATCATTACAGATTATTTTCATATCATACAATGGCATGTTCAACATGATCTTGCATACCTTTACATCAAACATTAACACTAAAAGAGTTGGGTGTTAAAACATATGACCAACACTCAACTATCAACAACTTTTTACCTCTGTATCTCATGGTGATTAAATTAAAAAAATAATAAAAAATATTAACATTAATATTAGCACTTTTTCTAAAAGCACTGGTTTCTGAATATCTCAAGTTTTTTCCACACCTAATGGCTCCTTTTGAGCTGATGATCATATTCCATGAGGGGGCTTTCACCACTTCACCATATACTGAGTGATGTGTTTGTTTGTTTGTTTGTTTTGGAACTGATTGGCACTAGAGTAGAGGTCTGCAAACCATGGCCTGGAGGCCATAACCAGCTAGTGTTTCCAGAAAGAAAAAAAAATGGCCAACTAAAAAAGAACTTCAAATTAATAACAGATAACCTTCCAGTATAAATAGGTCCAACATACTAAATCTGAAATTCTTTCATCTGGCCCACAAATTGGTTTTTATAGGGCCCACAAGAATGGGTTTTCCATTGTCAAATGGTTTGAAAGAGAAAGAATAAACTTCGTGACAAGTAAAAATTACATAAAATTCAGATTTTAGTGTCCAGATTACTGGAAGTCACCCATACACATATACATGCTCACTAAGGCTCATGTTCCCCATTGCAGATTCTTCTCAGGAAGCATTTCCCTTTCTTTTGTGGAATGCTCATCTTCCCCTTTATAAAGATGAAGCTAAGGCAGCCTATTTGGACTTTCTTTGGCGGGGCTTCTGGGGAGGGCATACTCAGCAATGCACAAGGACCACTCCTGGTTGTCTGGGTAGGGGATGCACCATGTACAGTGCCTCAGCTTGAGCTGAGGAACTGATGAGCTGCATAAAACACTTTAACCCCTGTAGTATCTATCCTGCCTCAAAAGACAATCTTTTTCCTTTTTTAACTCTCTTCCCTTACAAGAGAGTGCTCAGACGAGATATCAATGAAGGGCCTGGGCAAAGGGAGACCACAGAAGTAAGTCTAAATCTTCCTCTGCTCACCCAGCCTAAAGAAAGAAGTTACTTCCCTGGGGACATATGAATACATCACTGGGAGTAAAGAGGTATAGATTTAGCCACTGGCTTTGTTATTTTAAGCATTTTTAAATTTTAGACACCATCGTGATTTGCAACTTTACAATACTGTCCAAAAAAAAGGTTTCAAGAATACAACATTCCTACATCAAGCCTCCACAGAGAGTCCATCTCTCTCTACTATTTCCTCAGGGACACCTTCACACACTTTCCCATGAGTCAACACCCCCATCTCCCTGCCCCCACATAATGAAAGGGCCTGGTTTCTAAGCTACTATAGAGAATATGATTTATGGAAGAGCCTAGGAAAGGATGAAAAGCTAAAGAGATTTTTTAAAAAATACCAGGGAGACAGAGAGGAAAGTGTTAGTGAACCCTGCTCACTTCTGGTGAATTCAAGCAATTCATTCAAGCAAAGTGGGGAAGGAGAGCTGAACTCCACAAACCAGAGCAGCTGGCAAATCCTCTCCAAGGCGACCCCATCTTGGACTACAGCGACTCTGTGCACAAGAGGTGGTCTGAGAAAAAAAACAGAAATAATCTGTCCCACAAAAAAGGTCAGTACATCTGTGATGGTGAGATGAGGGGAAATGAGAAGAGACAGAACCTGGGGGGAGGGGCAGATTTCTCCAAGGAGTCCATGGAGCAAGCAGTTTCTATAATCTCATCTTTAACCTCAACCATTCCAGCCAGTACTTTCTACTTGAACTCCCCTCCCTTGCTTACAGCTGTAAGGGTCCTGATTGGAAGATCAGAAAAAAAGACTTGGGTATGTAAATTAAGGAGGCAATTTTTATATTTTGTCAAATTACTGCAACTGAGAACTGTAACCCGAAGCAGTGGCTCTAAACATGTGAGGCTCACATGTAGACCGTGGACCCCAAACACAGCTTTCGCCACTAATCATGCCTCAATTGATGCTCTCAAAGGCCTGTATACCCATTATGGCTGCAGAGCTGAGCGTCTTCCATCACCCAACCATGTTTATACAGTCTGAAAGAACAAAGTAAAAATGTGAAACCAATTCTGTCCATCCCTGAACCTCACATATTTTTAGATTATTGGTGTATTTATGAATACCTCTTTTAATGTTTTTCTCCCTTTAAATCAACTGTTCTCAGTTAAGGAAACCCAACTATTCTCAGTCAATTATTTTCATACATACACAAACTCACATACCTGAACACTTTGGAATATATATGGCAAAATTTTTGGCTTTTATAGCCAGATGGAGTAACTGATATATAACATAGAGGGGCTAGGGATGCTGCTAAATATCCTACAATACACAGAAGATTCCTACTCCCTAAATTACATGTCAAATATGCCAATAGTACTAATGCTGAGAAACTCTGCTTTAAATCTAGGAAACACTTATTCAGATATCTGAAATCTAAGGAATCCCATAACAACTCTATTTTAAGAAAACATACTCACGAGAACAGTATGCAGTCACATATTATAAATAAATCTATTCATGTCAAAAACACTATTTACTGTACAAATGGGAAAGGCTTGTTCCAAAGCAGTCACAGAGTATGATCCAATGTTGTTTAAAAAAATTCCATGCATGCACAAACATGGTCTCACATACAGGTAGGAAGAACACTGAAAGGCCATAACTTCAGTAAGTTGGGAGTGTCTCTGCCTCAGGGAAGAAGATTAAATGGGTTTTGTTCTTTTCCAGAGGCATTGCTACTTTCAAAGTTATTTGTTTTCGTTTTAGAACATAATGTGGAGTGTCAGCTCTGTGCTTGACTTGAGTTAGTTCAAACTGAGTCTACTATTATTGAATGTTTAATTCAGTAATAGTACAGCAGCATTTCCCAAAAGCAGCATAAATGTGGCCCTATCTATGAGATGCTGGTTCTCATCTGAAAATAGTCTATATACTGGCTGAGGGTCGTGAACCCCGCAAAACTTCTCTGCTGTTGATTTAGGGGAATCCAGATCCTAGCTCAGCCTAAGAACACCACTGTAATTGAGGCAACTCTTGGGAAGATCTTACTTTAGGGGCAGGAGCATAGCACAGTGGGTATGCTCAGTCAACCCAGAACACAGATTCTTCTCCTGGCATCCCATATGGTCCCTCAAGAACTGCCTGGAATGACCCATGAGTGAAGAGCCAGGAGAAAGCCCTGAGCACCATCAGGTGTGACCCAAAAAGCAAATTAAAAAAAAAAACAACAATAACAAAAGTTGTACTTCAGAGGACATGAGTTACATCTTTTATCTCTAACTCCCTAACAGCTAGGCTTAACAAAGGGGAAGGGAAAATGAGTTTCAAAACCTAAGTTTTTCATTTGAAACCCAAAAAGCTAAATCATTGATGGAAAAATGCAGCTTTGTCTCTGAATAATTAATTCTAAGGGTTTTCCAAATTGACCTTGCAGATTTATTTCTTTCATGAGTGATAACATTTTCTATATTTTTATTACTATGTCACCATCATCAATTCTATTTATATTTCTATTTCTCAATAGACCTCCAGGAAAGAAGAAGTTTATCTTCATTTGGTGTAAATGGGAATGACTATGTTAGTTCAGAACTCCTTCAAATGCCAGGAGACAAAGTCCCTTGCTATAATAACATCTTTTTTTTTAACAAATATAGATAATTGGGAGATTGGGAGAGCCTATTTGGGGGGAAAAGAGTTTCACATTAGCTACATCAGGTTATTATTATTATAACCAATAATTTTATGGTTTATTTATCTATAAATAAAATAAATAAATAAATAAAATTTTATTTATGGTTTGTTTATTATAAAACAAATTTATGCAATTTGTTTTCTCTCCTCTGAAACTATTGGGGAGATTTTCTTTTTTAAATTCTAAATAATTTTGGGTCCAAAGAGATAGTGTGGAGGTAGGGCGTTTGCCTTGCATGCAGAAGGATGGTGGTTCAAATCCTGGCATCCCAGGTCCTCCGAGCTAGCCAGGAGCGATTTTTGAGCACAGAGCAAGAAGTGACCCCTGAGTATTGCCGGTTGTGACCCCCCCAAAAAAGAAATAGCATTTCAAATTAAATTATATCTCAGATCAGAACAATATTACAATTAGCAGCTGATCCAGGTTCAATCCCCAGTACATATGGTCTCTTGAGTCACAACAGGAGAGATCCTTGAATGAACAGCCAGATGTAATCTTTAAGCATTGCCAAGTGTAATGCTTAAAAAAAATTTTTGACTTCACTTAACAGCAACATTTTCTCATGTTTATATAGAATATTTAGTTACTTAAAATCAAGATGAAATGATAGCAAAAAAAAAATTCCCCACTGATTGAGCACTCAACCCAGAATATATTCTTCAAGTCCTCACTCTCCTCCAGTTACTACATGTTAATGTATTTTAAGGAGATTACTATTAATGCATCTTTAAGGGGTAATGATGCCCCCCTTGTAATGGCAATTGGACAGGGACATGCCCCCCCTGTAATCGTCAACTTTAGAGGTATATAAGGGGAAGCCTAGCAATTGGAGGAGGGATCGAGAAGAAGAGGCTGTAATCCAGTGGCCAGAGGCCCAGACCCTCTCCCCTCACTCCACCCCCAACCAGGACTTAATACAGAGCAGTAACAGCAGAAGCAAAATGCAACTTGCTCCACCTTTCTCTCTCTTTTCCTCTGCATGAAACAAAGCAAGCAGTAGAGTCCCGAAACTTCAGACCTCCTCCTCCCAGCACTTTCACTAATTATCTCTCTCCATTCCCTTCCCCTCCTCTTTCTTTTTCTTCTTCTCCTTCTTCTTCTCCTTCAAATATGTGTGTTAGTGTGCTTTGTTCCAAGTAAATGGAATAAGACAACAACCACTTCAAAATAAGAGCTGGCCAATAGCAGATTCTCCATAAGAGACTATTTAATGAATCATATACAGAGAAACAAGGTCCATAAATTTGGGGGCAGGGGGGTTGGGCCACACCTGATGGCACTCAGGGATTACTCCTGGCATTGCACTCAAATTTGCAAAATTACTCCTGGTAGGCTTGGGGGACCCTATGGGATGCTGGGGATTGAATCCGTATCAGCCATTTGCAAACATCCTTCCCATTGTTCTAGCTCTCCAGCCACAGTCCATAATCTTTTAAATAAAATTTCAAAGTAATACACTCTCCTATCAATAAATATATACTCTTTTTTAAAATAATATCTTTATTTAAGCACCATGATTACAAACATGATTGTAGTTGGGTTTCCAGTGCAACCAAAACCCCCATCTCTCTCCTCCCCCCACACTCTGTCTGTATTGGAGAGAGACATTTCTACTTCTCTCACTCATTAACACTGTCATGATAATTGTCAGTGTAGTTATTTCTCTCTCTGCTGTTATTTCACCACTCTGTGTGGTGAGCTTCATATAGTGAGCTGGTCCTTCAGCCCTCATCTCTATTTTCTCTGGGCATTATTACAATAATGTCTTTTACAATAAATTTATAGTGTTGAAAGAAAAAGATTATCTTCCCAGTTATGATTCTTAAAAACTCACATTATCATTCATTTCAATAAATACATAGTCTATATCCCAGAGGGCTGTTTATTCATACATTTGATGCACATTCACTGCTGGGCAAAATGAATTATAATTGACATCAAAATCTGCTTTATTGAGAAAGTTGCTATCATTTCATCTTCATTTTAAGTAACTAAATATTCAATATAAACATGAGAAAATGTTGCTTTCAAGTGAAGCCAAACATAGAACAGTGTAACAGTAATGAACATATAATAGTACAGAGGTTATAAAACATATACAGAGAATTTTATATCTTTTTGGGTGGGCGAAGTTGTTTCTACACCATACTCAGGTCTCCAGGGACTACTCCTGATGATTGTTAGTCAGCAGCATCAGACATTTCAAAGCAAGAGATCTGACATGCTACTTAGGCCCAGTGACACAGGTGTCTATTAGAGCCACTTCTGTGGTGCTCAGCAGTTACCATATCTACCCACATAGTGTTTGGAGGCCTCCAGAGCAACACCAGAGGTGCCATGTATTGCCAAGTATAAGACTCCAGCCCCTGTATATGTAAGTCAGATGTCTTGATCCTAAGCTATAAGCCTGACCTGTATGTCATACTAAAATGATGGGCATAACTATTCTTGGGTTAAAGACCCAAATCATTTTCTATCCCAATATCGTTTTTGTTTTTTGATTTTTTTTTTTTTTTTGGTTTATGGGCCACACCCGGTGACGCTCAGGGGTTACTCCTGGTTATTCGCTCAGAAGTCGCCGTCCTAGGTTAGCGCAGGCACCTTACCTCCAGTGCCACCGCCCGGCCCCCTCATTCTTACATAGTAAAATGGCACAAGCTGCTTTAGCTCTTGCTTGTGGCCATTCCTATGGTTAAGATTAAAGAGCAACTCTGGAAACTATAATTACTAGTCTTGTTCCTATTGTTTCAGGACATTTCATCCCCGAAAATGCAAAGAACAATTGTTCATTGCAAATAAGAGAGACTTCCATAAATGGGAAGGGCTTTCAAATCAATTAGCCTCTAATGAAAAGTATGCAAGTGCCCAGAAATTGCAAATGCTCAACCAATTTCAAATGACATGGCCTTTAAGTTGCCAACCATGAGAAGAAATAAAATCACGAGTTTCACAATCTAAAAAGGTGTGGGTGAGAAAAATTGTAAGAGGGAAATACAAAATTTTGGCAGGCACAGGGGACCATATGGGGCACCGGGATTCGAACCGATGACCTTTTGCATGAAAGGCAAACGCCTTACCTCCATGCTATCTCCCGGGCCCCAAATTTTATACCTTTGTATAAAATGCAATTTAAATACTAGAAAAATAAACTGAAATCAAGATATAGCTTTAAAATAAGTAGGAAAAGAATAAATTAAGAGATAATAATAGCAATTTATATTTTCTGTTCAGTTTTTGTATACACACTCAATATAAATGGCTTATATTTGGAATATTTCATATGTCCTACTTATCAGAGAAATTAATTAAGTTAGAAAATATACCTATATCTGAATTGCTTTTTGGGCTTATACTAAAAATAGTTCTGTTAATTTCCTGAAGTTATCATTTCTCAAGTACTAGAAAGGTCATAATATCCTTTATACTAGTCAAAATAACTTTTTACTCTATAGGAAGGATATTTTGCTTTTTTACAAACATATCTTTACATTCATACTAGAAACTTTGACTCCTTTTTAAAGTACTACTATCTAGAAAAATAATAATAATATTGAGCAAAATCATAGTCAAAAAGGATGTCTACCATTTTCTTCCAAATCCTTTCTGCCTTATCCTGGTGTTCTGGTATATCAGTTTCTACACCAGTCCTGCTAGACAGATCACCACCCAGCAGTAACACTAAACTTCACCCCAAAAATCACATTAGGTAATGGTAATATATACTAAATAGGTGTTCAAGAAAGCAGCCCTTTGTTGAACGAACCATTATTTTTTCTCACTAGCAATGGAGTTTGTTCTACACTACTCATCACAACTACATTGTATCCCTTCAATATTCTTCTAAGTCTGATATTACATCTGATTCTGTTTAATCAACTTCACAGGTTTGAGTGTGGAGCTATTCCTCCCCTGTATGGACAAGGCTGAAATCTGTAAGGAAGATCACATACCTCATCTCAGATGTCCAATCTGGAATAGGTCTTTTCATTATGGCTCTGTGGATGACACAACTCCATTAGCATTTCGTGAACACAATCATCTCTAATAGCAACTCTGGAAACCCAATCAGGAAACTCTAAGGATAAGAACATCAAGAAGAGCTTCACTTGCTTCATATGACATACAAAATAAAGCTTTGATGTCTATTCACATTGAGCAGAATATTTTCCCTTCACCTGGTGAGTGCCAACTAGCCAGAGTTAAGGCCCAGTCCTTTGTGATATGTGACATGTTTCTCGATATAAGGAAAAGCATATCATAAGCCTCCTTCTTAGTGGTGACATGCTCTTGAAGCTCTGGTATGTCTCAAGTTAGAAAATATGCCTTTCCTTTCACAGGGAAAAATACCACATACCACAAAGGCTGTGGTCCAAGGGGCTTGCTTCTCATGGTTTGCTGAATTAGTTACAGAAAGAATGTGAATAGTTATTAAAACACATCTTTTTATTACAGAATCAAATATAAATTTAATTCATTTTTAATAATTTTTATTGTGACCAGTGTGAACTACAAGTCTTTCACAGTTATATTTAATGTACATAGAGTCAGCAAATTAGAGCCATTCCCACCACTAGTGTTGTTCTCCTTCCACCCCTGTTCCCAGCATGCATCCCATACCTCCCCTTTTTTGCTCCTTGGACTGCTAGTATAGCAGGTCCCCTTTGTATAATGCTTGTCTAGATTGGGTATCTTGATTCTATTGTCATTGACTTTGGGTTTGGTATTTAGGTATGGTCATTTTTTATTTCCTAAACCACATTCTTTGAAAGACCATTTTCTAATATTCATTCACTAGGCATTAGGATAATTCAACACAACTTCCATCTTTCCAATTACTCAAATTAAACCTCAAGTAATATGTGCTATATAGCCATTTTCAGACCTTTGATTGAATGTCCATAGCAGTGAGTCTGAGCATTGTCTTTGGAGTCATTTGGAGTTTCCCCCACCAAAAAAAAAAAAGTGATATGGCCTAGATTTGACTCTTAAATTAGAAATTAATTGGTCTTGGTGTGTCCTGGATGTATAAGTGTTTGCTGTATCCTCAAATACTGTATCCTCAAGTGAAATTAAATCTTGGAACCACTGGTCTAGCGGAGTATTAATAAGGGGTGTTAGACATTTACTGGCATCCTCATGGTTATCTGACAAGGTGCGAGACTAGTATTTACACTAATAAAACTTAATGGTGATTGCTACCACCTATTAAAATGCCAAGCACTTAACAAAATTAAACATAATCTCAGTATTTCTGTGACATTATTATTATTATTCCCACTTCAGAGAGGGCAAGAAGACCTTGCTAGCTCTCACCAGCAGTGAATGCACTTATTCCTTTTTCACTGCATCCCTGCCAGTTTTCATTGTTTTCAGACATACTGATATGAACCATTATTTCTATCATGAAATGGTATCACACGGTTCTCAATATTTTTATTTTGATGTTCATTTCCCTAATACCATATTTTCCGGCATATGAGATGACTTTTTAACCCATGAAAAACTTCTTAAAAGTCAGGGCCAGAGAGGTGGCACTAGAGGTAAGGTGTCTGTCTACCTTGTAAACACTAGCCTAGTATGGACCACGGTTCAATCCCCCAGCGTCCAATATGCCCCCCCAAGCCAGAGGCGATTTCTGAGAGCATAGCCAGGAGTAACCCCTGAGTGTCAAACGGATGTGGCCCAAAAAGCAAACCAAAAAAGTTGGGGGTCCTCCTATATGCGGGTATACAGCATGCTGGAACTTACTCCAGCTTCAGGGACAAGTGATCACCCCCTTACCGTCGCATCCCTCTGTTCAGCTTTTATGGGACACAGAGGAAGGTTTTCTCTCTCTCTCTCTCTCTCTTTCTCTCTTTCTCTCTCTCTCTCTCTCACTGTCCTATCAATCACTGCACCCCAGCCAGCTGCTCGTGGAAGTGCCCCATCTCCCTGCTCTAATGTAGATCACTGTTTTATGTTTACATGTTTGATGACAAATAGTCTTATGTTTATAAGTGACAGTTTTCCAGCTAAGTGTATGCATGACATAAATATTTCAATTAAAATTTCCGTATTAAAATCAAATCTTACATTTTTTAATATCCATTTGGTGTAAGAGAGGTAGTCTTATACAGCAAATATAGCCCAAACCTATATTTTAACAGGAAAAGTAGGAGGTCGTCTTATAAGCCCAGTCATCTTATACACCAAAAATATGGTAATTAAAAATTAACATTTTTCCTAAGCTCTTTGGCTATCTTTAAGTCTTTGAGGGAGGGTCCACTCATCCTATGCTTGTTAAGCATTATTTACAGTAGCCAAGATCTGAAAACAGCCAAGTTTTCAACAACAGACTTGTGGCTCGTAAAATTTTGGTATGAATGAGCACAGCTAGACTACTACTCAGCTATGAGAAAAGATGAAAATTGGTAGTTTGTTGCAGCTTGGATATAAAAGTGTAGGTGATACCTGCAAGAAAAATATAAATACCAGATTATTTCCAGGTGATACCTGGAAAGAAAAATATAAATACCAGATTATGCCGCTCAGATGCAGAGTATAAAGAAACAAAAAAGGGGGACATAAAAATAGGTAACCCTAGAAAAGTACTGTGGTTAAAGTGCTTCATTTGTAGAAGACAGTCTTTGGTTCAATGCCTGTCATTACATGTGGTTTTCTGAATATAAAGTCAGGAGAGATTCCTGAGCACAGAGCTAGTAGTGGGCCCTTAGCACCATCCAGCTCAAATACCCCTCCCTCTGGAAAGGAAAGGAACAAAGGAAGCAATTAAACTTTCAATTAAAATGAGAATATCATCAACAGAACTGAAAATTGAGGTGTGTGGTTGTGGAGTGAGGGGAAAGATCCTTGAGACAATAGTAAACACTCTGGAGGGATTGTTGTAGCTGCTCTTCAATTTCAGCCTAATATAAGCAATGACACCTTGATTGAAAAAATACAAATGTTGAGAAAAAAAGGGAAAAGAAGGATTTATTTTAAATGCCCAAAGCATATTTGTCTAAGGGGAAGGGGGGGTATAAATAATTTTCTCCAAAGAACTATTGTTTGAAAAGTTTGACAGCCCAATAGTCAAGAATTCTTTTGTGTGCAGCATTCTAGAAACTTACACTAAAACTTCTAGTTTATAAGGAGGAAAAGGGACATATAAAAATATTCTCTGAAAACCAATGAAACGAAGATATTAGGTCCAGTCAGATAGAGCTGGTGAGTGGAGTAGCTTGAACCAGTGATGTGTGGCTGGCTTTGGAATCAAAGAGTTCCTGTTTGGGAAAGAAATGGTACTACATGGCTGACTCTGACCCATTTTGCCCTTTCCAACCCTACACCTACAGCTCTTCTACGTCTCATTATCTTTTATTATTCTTTTATGAGGAGAAAAATGGGACAAGAGGAACTAAGTCACTTTGCATTGCAAAAATCAGGTCAGTTTCAGTCAAAGCCTCAGTTAAAAAGCAGGACTCAGATATCAGACCAGCTAAAGTGATTGACTCAGATACAGTTTGGACCTATTGGAGGTCTGGCCTCAGGAGGGTAAAGGAGGTTTTGGGTTCCAGTCCTAAAGAGAGGAGGCACCATGAAATCACTCAGGGCAGAATCACCTGAGCAACCATGACTAGAGTCACCAATAGGAGCGAAAGTGATGTGTAAAAAAATGCCATCAGGGGGCCGGGCGGTGGCGCTGCAGGTAAGGTGCCTGCCTTACCGCGCTACCTTTGGATGGACCACGGTTCCATCCCCCGGTTCCCATATGGTCCCCCGTGCCTGCCAGGAGCGACTTCTGAGCGCATAGCCAGGAGTGACCCCTGAGCGTCACTGGGTGTGGCCCAAAAAACAAAAAAAAAAAAAAATGCCATCAGTAACAATACTGCAGACCACAGTACCTAAAAGGAAAAAAGGAGAGTGTGGGACAAGAGAGAGAAGTAAAGTATCTGCCATCTGCCATAGAGGCTGGCTGGGGAGGGAAACTGGGACATTGGTGGCAGGAAATGTGCACTGATGAAGGACATTGTATGACTGAAATACAATCTTGAACAACTTTGTAAATGTGTATCTCATGATGAAAAAAACATTAAAAAATTTTAAATGCAAAAAATCTTTTAAAAATTATATTCAGGGTCAGAGCGATAGCGCAACAATAGGACTTTGCCTTGCATGCAGCTGACCTTGGACAGATCTGGGTTCAATCCCTAGCATCCCATAAGGTTCCCCCAAGGCTGCCAGGAGCAATTTTTGAGCACAGAACCAGGAGATACCCCGGAGCGCCTCCGGGTGTGGTCCCAAAACAAAACAAAACAAACAAACAAAAAAAATGTATCCACTGATCATCATTAGAGGTATTTTTTATAATATTTTTATTTAAACACTTTGGCTACAAACATGATTGTGGTTGGGTTTCAGTCACCCCCCATCACCAATGCAACATTCCCACCACCAATGTCCCAAATATCCCTCCTCTCCAACCCACCCCAACCTGTACTCTAGACAGGCTTTCTATTTCCCTCGTACATTCTCAATTTTAGGATAGTTCATAATGTAGTTATTTCTCTAACTAAACTCATCACTATTTCTGGTGAGGTTAATGAAGTGAGCTGTAACTTCCAGCCCTTCTCTCTTTTTCTCTGAAAATTATTGCAAGAATACCTTTCATTTTTCTTAAAACCCATAGATTTGTGAGACCATTCTGCATCTTTCTCTCTCTCTGACTTATTTCACTCAGCATAATAGATTCCGTGTACATTCATGTATAGGAAAATTTCATGACTTCATCTCTCCTGACGGCTGCATAATATTCCATTGTGTAGATCTACCACAGTTTCTTTAGCCATTCATCTGTTGGAAGTGTTTCTTATCTGCTCTTTCTTTGAAAGACTTCTAACATCTTGTTTTCTTTTTTCCACATAAAGAAAGAAGGCTGTTGACTCTAGTGAGGGAGACACAGGCTCAGCTTTGGGTTTTCTCATAGTAAGAAGTACGATTTGCTCTAAAATGTGCAAAGCCGCCAGCAGACCTTTGCTTACTTTGCAAAGGTCCGACTACCAAGCCAAAGTAGGCTGCACAGAAAGGCTGAGACACACACAGGATGAACAGGCCTCAGTGCTTGGCTTCTCCTCTCAATGAAACTCAGTGGCAGGGGTTCTGCAGCAGCAGGAACTGTGCCTAGTTTCTGAACCCCAGAGAGGAAAAATCTCAACCCCCAGACTTTACACCCCAGCATCAGCTACAACACATTCATCCAGTTGGGTCTCATCTGGCCAACCCTGGATCAATCCTGGTGACTTGAGTGTTTGTTCACTTTTTAGGACCCTAAGTTCAGCAGCCCAGCAGCCCATAACTGGTGGGAAAAAGGAGATTCTTTTTTTTTTGGTTTTTGGGTCACACCAGGCAGTGCTCAGGGGTTACTCCTGGCTCCATGCTCAGAAATTGCTCCTGGCAGGCACGGGGGACCATATGGGGCACCGGGATTCGAACCGATGATCTTTTTACATGATAGGCAAGCGCCTTACCTCCATGCTATCTCCCGAGCCCCAGAAAGGAGATTCTTTAGAGAGGTCTAGGAAGCGCCTTACCAGTGAGGAAGGTAAAACTATAGGCAACAACTGGATCC
>PVKC010006343.1:0-31338 GCA_004027635.1 Crocidura indochinensis | reverse complement strand
ATATATATTAAAAAAAAGAAAAGTTTTTACCTCGTATTTCTGTATTTTTCTACAAAATTAAGAAGAAAAAGAATGGTTGGCAGGGGCCAGCTGGTCTCAGGTGTATTGGTGGAGAAAAAAATGTACAGAACTAAATATATAAGCCAAAATCAACAACAACAGAATCAAGAGACCCAAACTATTACAATCTAAAACTGAAAAGGGTCTGTTGTACTGGCAGGTCAGTGAGCAAAGTGTGGTGGTATAGGATGTACTCTGGGAACATTGGTGGAGGGAGGTAGACATTTGTTGTGAAAATAGCCCTGATTTACTGTATATCTGAAGTACAACTATGAAGGACTCCGCAAATAACACTTGTTTTAATAAAATAAAAATTTAAAAATATTGGGAGAACTTGAGAGACAATGCAGAAGCTCTGGAGCTTTTCTGTTTCTGGCTGAGCAGGTTCAATCTTAGCACCCCATATGATTCTTTTAGCCTCTTCAGGTCTGATGCCTGAGCAGAGTGAGTGAAGAGCCAGGAGTAAGCTCTGATCACTTAAATGTTAATATAAAAACATTTTTTTCTTTTAGTAGTAAAATAGTAATTGAAATGAAAATTTCTTTCAGAATTATAGGCCATACAGACATATCTCCTAGTTCTCTTAATAATGTACTCAAAGATTCTAGTTGATTACCTTTATTTATATAATAAACTATAATTTCCATTTTAATATTCATTATCATAGTTAAGAAATATATCTTAATTATACTCTGAACTTTTATATTTTCTTTATTTAATTTGGGAAAGGAATAAAGGTCTTCTAAATAGTGATTTGTCCCAGTTTACCAGACAATAAAATTCTATTTGTGCTTCTAACATATCAACAAATCTTCAAATTTTTGAAATCTGTTATTTTCAGGTTGCTTTCTGCATCTCTTGTTTTAGATGGAATCTTATTTTTCAGAAAGCATCTACTGATGGTTCCTACCTAAGAAAGATAAAATCTTTGTAGATAAAAAGACTTAAAATGAAATAATTTTAAGCATTCTATAAAAGTCTTTATTGTTTTCAACATAAACAAGGGAAGGACTATAGGAATATGCAATACAGATATTAGATTCCTTTCAAAACTGTTTCTAAGAAAAAAAGGATCATGAACATAATTTGTCCCGTATTTTATAGTCATCTATTGTCAATAGTAATTAGCTAAGTGAAGTAAGCCAGACATAAAGAAATAGCATCAGTACCACTTCAATTTGTGTGAAATAATTTTTTAAAAGTAAAACTAATAGAAATAATATAGAAGTGGTGCCAGGAGCTGTAGAGAGGGAGAATTAGGGAGAGCTTTGTAAAAAGTACAAATTAAAATTAATATATAAAGGAATAAGGAGCTAATATAAAATAAGGTGTCTATAGCCATAGTACTAATTTATATCATGAATGTTTATTAAGAAAGTATAATGGAAGTGCCTCCCACATACAAAACAATAGAGAAATATGTGGGTGATGAATGTGTTAATTAACTAAGTGGCAGGGATCTTTTTTTTGCAATGTATACATATATAATATCACCATGATAAACATTTTAATATCTCATATTTTATTTTATGCTAATTATTGCTCAATAAGTTGTAACAACATGATAGAAATTTATAACTAAAGTAACAGCCACATTCATTTTTAAGGAGATAGATTTTTTTATGATAAAGAAGCTAAAAGATAATAACCTTTCTATAGTTAAAGAATCTAAAGTATATAAGCTATAAAGAACACACATTCTTAAAAAACACAACTCTAAACTACTGGTGCTTATAGTATCTTTATAGATTAATTATGTCTACACTGATACTTAAAAATGGTTAATTAATTTTACATTTTTTGTTAAGTCACCATGATTTACAGTTATTCATAATTGAGGTTTAAGTGTACAATTTTCCAACACCAATTTCACCACTAGTGTTGACTTCAATCCACAAATATACACAATATTTTTTTTATTTGGTTTTTGGGCCACACCCGGTGATGCTTAGGGATTATTCCTAACTATGCACTCAAAAATCACTCCTGACTTGGAAGATCATATGGGATGCTGGGGATCAAACCCAGGTGCATCCTAGGTCAACCACGTGCAAGGCAAATGCCCCACTGCAATGCTATTGCTCCACCTCAAATATTTTTAAAATATATTGAAATACAAATTAACCTAATTTCTCAAAATTGAATTTAGCCTTGCTCATGTTTTAAAATAATTTCATTATCATTCTTCAACCTTTTTATACCTGTCTGCACCAGTCTACATATTGAACCAGCAATTACACTACAGTAGTTAAACTACAGTTACTACTACACTACAGTAGTTTGGTTGGCTATTGATTGGCAATGCTTTTTTCTCCTGTGGACAGGTACTAAACAGTGGATTGATGGTTGAAGACCACTGATTTATGATCATGTTATTACTGATAGATTATGAATATAAAGCCACATCATTAGATGATGCATAAGTCTCATATATAGATAATACATAATTCAATGCACATTTTTTTAGGTTTTGGAGCACATTCAGTGATACTCAGGGGTTACTCCTGGCTTTGCACTCAAAAATTGCTCCTGGCTTGGGGACCATATGGGAAGCCAGGGATCAAACGGAGGTTCGTCTTGAATCAGCCATGTGAAAGGCAAACACCCTACCGCTACACTATTGATTGGTCTCTCAATTTACTTTTTTAAAAGACATTTAAAATGTAAAAAAAAATGTCAGAAGTTGGATAAAAGACAGAGTGTATGCCAAACCAAGGTGTTTTGAATAGACACTGTATATAAGAAGTGGTTGAATAATTATTCTAGGAGACCTAAAATGTATCTGGAGTTTGACTTTCTAAACCAAAAACAATTTTGGTTTAAAATTTTCGTAAAAAAATTGTAAAAAAAATATGGGATCTATGGTACAGATATCCATATGAAACAGATTAATGAATGAGCTGAATTGCACATGGAAGCTAAAGACATGCATAAACACTTTGTTAAAATAGTTTGACTGTGACTACAGAGCAGAGAAATATGGTAGTGTTTAAAAGGAAAATCAAATTCTAGATGAAGTTTGCAAGTATCAGTTACTTTGATGTAAATGGTCCAGTTAAGAAGCCGAAATGCAAAGAATTATGGAGAAATTTAAGAAACAATTTGTTAAGAAGTCCAAGGAAATAGTATAGAAATGATCCCTATAGTATAGAAATGATCCCTGAAAGTATTTATGGGAATGTGACACTGGTGAAAGGTGGTATACATTTGATGACTAAAACCCAAATATGACCTTTTTTTGTAAACACAGTGCATAAATAAAGACATTTTATATAAAAAAGTTTATATATATATATATATATATATAAAAGACAATGGCTTCTAGCAAATAATTAAAGCGTTTGGACTTCTCTAGATAAGATCACCAATATCTTTTAGACCAAACCTAATGATATATTTCAATTCCTACTAAACACTTTTTTGTCAGTCATTTCTCAATGTATTCCTTATTTTTTTTGGGGGGGGAATATCTTTTGTTCATTCAAAGAACATTTCAGAAATCCATCTTTCTCCCCTCATTCTACCTATTCCCCTAAGTAATCTCTTTTAGTATTATGAGTAAGCAAATGTCATTGCACTTGCATTGCAATTTAGTTCCAATATGAACAAGTTTCTTTCATATTCCAATTGCCTAGTAAACTCCTATATTTAACACCTATAAGTATCAAAAAAGGTTAATGAACCAACCTGACATCATTACTCTCACTTTATATTTTTTATCTTCTATTCTCTCAACTAATGGTACTGTTAGCTACTTGCTGTTAGCTACTAGCTGGTCCTCTTTTAGTCCTCTCTTGTTACCACTCATTTATACGTGACTTGGCTGTATCTAACTGGTGAATTGAAGGTTTCATCACAAAAGAAAATATTGAAGTTAAAGAAGATTTGATGTTTTTGATTTTTTTTCCTTTTTATAAGGTTTTTGGTCACACCTAGAAATGCTCAGGAGTAGCTCCTGGCTCTTCACTCAGAAATTATTTCTGGTCGTGCTCAAGAGACCTATATGGGAATGCCAGATATCGAACCTGGTTGGTTGCATTTTTGCCAGGCAAACACACACAAAAAAAACACTGTACTATCACTCTAGGACTAATTTTTATTTTATTTTCTCCCCTAATTTTTATTTTTGAAGAAAGAAGCAATAGCAGAGTTGAGAAATACATGTCAGATGTGACAATTGGAAATGAGTGCAGGTTTAATACTGTCAGGGTGAACTAAAAAGAGAATTATGTAATAAATTAACAGCACGGACAATTGCTAACACGTTGGGACATATCAGTAGAAAGACCATTTACAGATGTTATCCTGACATTAATTTAAAACACATAAGTGAGCGTTCTCTTCCAGCAGTTTCTAAATTCACTGAGTATTTAAAAGGATTCAGGTAAGAACAATTATAATGGGCACTTGGACTTTGTCTAGTCAGGCTGTTAGACCAAAGGTTGAAATTCATTTGAGAGGTGGTATCAACTCTATATTAGACTGGCAAATAAATCAATTTCTTAGGAAATAGTGGTTACTGACAAATATCATTTATATTTTACTTGTACATGCTCTAAATTTGCTTAACAAAAATACCTGAATTCAGAAATAAGGCTAAAAAATTCTGGAGCAGTAAAAAACATGTAAAATTATTAAAAATTAACTGGAGTAAACTCTCCCCATAGACATTTTTAACTTCTAAAATGTAGAACGCTTAACAAAGTATTTCAATTATGTTTGCTTATAAGAAAAGAAAACCAATTACTGATTGCCATTTTTTTTTAGAATGCAATGTGTGGGTTTTTTTTCCAAAAATTCTCAAAAGTACATCAAATGATGAAAAATAGAAAGCATTAATACCTATCATGCAGCTTTCAGAGCAATAATTTGCCTGTTAGTGTCAGTATATTTTTACATTACAGACATGTTACCATGTACCTTTTTGTTGAATGACAATTTCCAGTTTCCTTTTTAAAGACATTTTTTTCTCATTTTTTGTTGATCAAAAGAATATCCAAAATTTATCAATTTGAAATTACTGAAGGAATTGGACAAGGTATGCTTTCTATCAATACAAAGTACTCAAATATTAGTTCAAAGTTGAAATACACAAGTGAAAAATTAAGTGGTCATTATAAGAAACATGTCTAGTTACCTAGTAGATGCACTTCTGGTATCTATTGTTATCTTGGTACTTCTTGGTACATACTATATGCGTTACTTGATACCTTGTACCTATTGATCTATAACCAATACCTATATGTCTCTCTACCTAAATATATATGCAATATTTATGTCTTTATAATACTTGTCCTCAATGACTAGCTTCAGTAGTTTGTCCTTAATATAAAAATTGCCAGTATAATCATGTATATATCTTGACCAAAAATCTCAGAAATAAAAAATGTGGCACAGAATGGTCTATAAAAAGCACTAAAAAAGAAGCAGGGTACATTGTAAAAATTAAAATTAAAATGATAAAAATAAGTCAGTGTGGTGAAAGCGTTTTTGTTATAGTAATTTGACTCTCTACTTTCATGATAATGGGCAAAGGAAAGGACTATTTTTAAATGAAGCAAATTTTAATTTCCGTTAGGAAGATTAAAAAATTTAGGATGGGTGGTTTACACTTTTCCTTATGGCAAATTTTATAGACTAAAAGTAAATATATAGCTTGAAATAAGATCTATTTACCACTCAACAGTTCCTACTTAGGCAGTATATTAAGACTAGGGGGTCCAAAATACACTGAGCTCAGAATGGATCACTGGGTTGAGGTGAGAGGAAGACGAGGAGCAAAAACCAGGTTCCAGACAGAGAAGACAAAGAAAAGACCCTGTGCACAGAGTTAAGGTAGAAAACATAGTTGTAGCTTATGAAGTTGAACATATTTACTTATGTTTATTTGAGAAGAATTTTATCAAAGAAATCATTTACTGAATCCAGGGAAGAAGAACCAACCAGTTAGGCCAAACCAACAAATTTTAAGGACTCTTAGGGAGTCAGTATAAAGGAAACTAGATGCCACATAGAATAGGAAATGTTTATGTACAATGTCTAAAAGTTGTTTCCTGTAAAATTTTGTTTTACTCTCCTTCATTATTCTAGATTTCGCAATACCCAAATCTCCACAATCACACTTTTTGAATGTGGAAACTTTCCAATTCATGCAACATATATATATATATACATATATATATATGTATATATATATATATATATATATATATAAAAGCATAATATTATGGTGAATACCACACATAGCACTGACTGTTGACCAGTTAATAATTTAATGGTCACTTTATTCAATTGCATTTATTATGATTGTAACAGGGCACCTCCTTTGGCTACTCATGGAGACTATTATGAATGAAATGAGTCACAGGGAGAGAAATACAGAATAGTCTTACACATGTATGAGATTTAAGAAAAATAAAAGATAATATGGTAATAATTCCCAGAGATAAAAAATAAGAAAAGAGACCAGCCCATATGAAACTTATCACAAAGAATGGTGAGCACAATTAGAGAAATGACTGCATTGACAATTACCATAACAATGACAGTGAGAGATAGAGAATGCCTGATAGGCAGTGAGTGAGGAGATATAAATGGGAACTCTGGTAGCAGGAAAGTTACTCTTGTGAAGGACTGTGGACATTGATGACTGAAATCTAACTGTGAACATTTTTGTGATTACAGTGCTTAAATAAAGAAATTATATAAAAAATAAAACAAACTTCAAACATTAAAAAAAAATTAAAGTGGCTTCAATGGTCCAGGCTTTTTTTGGTTAGATAAGGCCTATTCTGGAGATACAACTGACCATAAAAATTCAGAAAATGTACCAAAAAAGTGGAGACTGAAAAAAATCACTCCCCTGTTATGTCATTTCAATTATTTAATATCACAACTTCAGATATCTAGTTCTGAGGGTTAAAATATTATGTGCTTTTAAAATACTACCTTCTAACACCAAACTCCTTAATTCTAAAATTTCATTAGTTACATTCCAAAATTTTTTTTGTTGTTGTTGGTTTTTGGGTCACACCCGGCAGCGCTCAGGGGTTACTCCTGGCTCTGTGCTCAGAAATTGCTCCTGGCAGGCACGGGGGACCATATGGGGCACCGGGATTCGAACCGATGACCTTTTGCATGAAAGGCAAACGCCTTACCTCCATGCAATCTCCTGGGCCCCACTTTCCAAAATTTTAACATACATTTTAAACAGCATTTTGAAGTAGAAACAGCTTTTTTGAATACTTATACATCAAACATGCTATTAGGTAACATATAATTAAGTTCAAAGATCTAATTAAAAGCTCATGTTGCGGCAAAAAAATCAATTTACCTGCGGGCTGCAGGAGGCAAAATCGGCCGCAGGAGGCAAAATCGGGGTGATCCTTGAGTGCAAAGCTAATAGTAAGCCTTGAACATTAGGGGGTGTGACCCAAACAACTAAAACAAAATAAAACAATAAAAGATTCCTCGAGGGCAGAGCCACAAAATGTATGGAGGGCTGTTTGTGGCCCACGGGCCGCAAGTTTGAGACTCCTGGCTAGAGCAATGGCACATCAGTCGGGCATTTGCCTTGCATGTGGCAAACCTCAGACAGACTCTAGTTTGATTCCCAGTATCCCATATGCTCCCCAAACCTCGCTGCCAGGAGTGACTTCTGAGCGCTGAGCCAGGACTAGCCCCTGAGCACCATGGTGTGTGACCCAAAAACAAAGCAAAACAAGACAAAACAAAAGCTCATGCTATCTCTACCAATCATGGTACAGAACTCCTCATATGTATATGTTTATATACACATATATTTTTGTTTCATTTTGTTTTCATTTTATTTTGAGAGGAAGCCACATCTAATAGTTCTCAGTATTTACTCTTGTGTTCAGTAATCATTCTTGGCAGACCTAAGGGGATGATATAGGATGCAGGAGATCAAAGCAGCATGCAGTGCTAGTATTCTACCTCCCACCCTATCTCTCCAGTCCCAAGTCATATGTATATGTTCACCCATTAAAAAAAGATTATTTCGGGGCCGGTGAGGCGGTGATAGAGGTAAGGTGTCTGCTTTGCAAGCTCTAGTCAAGGAAGGATCATGGTTCGATTCCCCAGCTTCCCATATGGTCCCCCCAAGCCAGGGGCAATTTCTGAGCGCTTAGCAAGGAGTGATCCCTGAGCATCAAATGGTTGTGGCCCAAAAAACCAAAAAAAAAAAAAAAGAATATTTCAGGGGCTGGAGCAGCAGTAAGGCATTTGCCTTGCATACGGATGACGCAGGAGGGACCTTGTTTCAATTCCCGAAGACCCACTTGGTCGCAAGGAGCGATTTCTGAATGCCCAAAAAAGGTCCAGAATCGTTATGAAATGGATATTTTATCATTAAAAATGAATATTTAAAATGGAGTCAGGAAAGGTTCATAAGCTTTAAACATCCAAACAAAATAAACTTTAAATAAGTTATTAAGTTTTTAGTAAGGTTTAAATAAGTTATTAAGGGGTCAAAGAGACATAATGGAAGTAAAGCATTTGCCTTGCATGCAGAAGGATGGTGATAGAATTCTGGCATCCCATTTGGTCCCCTGAGCCTGCCAGGAGCGATTTCTGAATGCAGCACCAGGAGTGACCCCTAAGTGTTGCCAGGCGTGACCCAAAAACCAAAATAAATAATTAATTAATTAATTATTAAGGTGTTAAGTTTTAAAATTTAAAGAACAACTGCACTCCATTTATTTAGAAGGTAACAGTCACGTTCCCATTCTAACAGATGGCACTTGTGATTATTCTCAACATACCCAATTTCTCCAGTGACTGGAGTAAAGCTGAAAACATTAGAGAAGATTAAATAATAATGAAATATATGAGAGCCCATATGCATGTGCTGTTTAGCCAAGGCCTTTATCATTTTTGCTTATCTGCATACCCCAAGGACTATTGTAGGTTCTTAACATAATTTTAGCATGAGGATTTCAATAGATTATAGAGTCCAAATCCCTTAGTCTACAGTTAACAAAACTAAGGTTCAATGAGTTAGAGTGACTCACACATTGTCACATAATCTTTCATTGGCTTAATAATGGGCTTAGAATATATCCGGCGATCAGTTGGCCAATATCTGGGCTCCTATGATCAGGCAAGGGAAGAACGAATATTGCTATGATGCTCAAATTGCCCCTTCCAGCTCTAATATTGATCTAGCATAACCAGAAATTATTTATCTTTTGAGTTCTAATCTGATTAACTATGGTGGCACCAGAGATGTCTGGCACCAGTGTGGTTTTGGACAATGTCAAAAAGAGTTGACCTGATGCTGAGGAATCTTGTATTCTGAATTAGTCGACCAGAAAAAAAATGCACATTTCAAATATAACTTAATGAGGCAAACTGCCAATTTTTCTAATATAACTCAAGTTATAATGATAAAATCAGTAATTTAATTAGTTTATTGCAAATGAAAACATTCTATCTACACCATCATTTGAAAGCATTATTATTTTATTGATTTCCAACTCAGCGAAAATCTAAGAAGTAACTTCTTAAAAGTCCATTAAAAAATCTTTAGACTTTGTATTAAGAGGAAACTGCTAAAATAAATCATGTTTTTAGCTTGCATTCTACAATTTTACTTTGGTTTGATTTGATATATTATTTTGGTCATCCAACATTCAGCATAGAATACTGAAATAAACAGGATAATTTAAATAAAAGCATTGCAGAAATACTTAGAAAATCAATTTAATTAACAGAAGACCTCATGACTACCAACACAAACCAAAAGGAGTCTAAGGAAGTTTCATGTAGTATGAACTTGGGTGATTAATTTAACCTCTCTGGACTTAACTTTCTTTTCTATGAAATGTTGAGTTCTGCGTGCTTTTATTTTATTTATTTGCTTTGAGTACTTTTATTTTTAGTAAGGTTAAATATGTTTTATTGAAAAAATTTAGAATATATAAAGATTGAGAGGAAAGAAAAAGAGAGAACACATATTTCTCCTTAAGGGAAAATAAAATCTCTGTGACTTTAAAGGTTTTCTCCACAGCTCTAAAATTTTAAGAGTATTTTTCTATCTTAACAAGCTTATCCCTATATGAAGTCAAGATAAAGATATGCCTTTATATATGTTACATATAATATATATACCCCATAGAAAACATTTACATTAAAATATAAAAGGCGAATCAAGAATTATCAGTGACAACAAAGGAAGAAGATACTGGAAATATAAAATCAATATTTTGCTTAAATCCAATCTTTAAAGAAAAAAGATATTCAGATATTCCAAGCAAACAATTTATTATGGAATTATAGTGTCAGAAATGTGTAATAAAATTGGAATAAAACAAAAAAATTGGAATAAAACAGATTCCACCCTGTCTCTCTTGTGATGAGACTTCTAGTTAAAGTTCAGTCTGACTCAAAATTATTTGATGTAGAAAAGAATGCCCACATCTTGATCTTTTTCTTATCTTTGATTATGGGAAAAATAAGATCATTGCAGATTGTTACAAAAGAACCCAAACTCCAACTCTCTTCTTGAAGACCCATGTCAACCAATAAAAAGGTTTGAATCAAATGATAAAACAGAGATCTGATTTGACCTAAACTTAGCTATACCACTCCTTTACTTTATCTTTTAAAACTCTCCTATGACCTGGTCCTAGTAGAGCAAACCTTTAAACCCTCCATTAGTGGTAGACACCAACCTAGATTCTAATATATACATACATATATATGTATATATATTTAATATTGGTATTAGATATATAGGATATATTAGATATATATGTATATACCTCTACATATATATAATATATTAGATACCTAATATATACATATATATTAGATATATGTATATATACACATATGTTATATGTATATACATATGTATTATATATATGTATATATTAGGAGAGCACACTCAGAGATGCTCAAGCGTTAGTTTTGGCTTTTTGCTAAGTGATCACAACTGGTGTGCTGGTGGACAACACTGTTGCAGGGAATTGAACCTGGGTTGACTTGGGTGCAAGGCAATTGCCCTATCTACTACAGTATCATACTAGCCCGATTTTAATCTTGAATGAAAAAGTTCCTTGCCTTTATTTATCCTATTCAGTACCGGCATGTCAAAAACTTATTCTCAACTGGCATGCTTGCTAACTTTATCTTTTTTTTGCCATTTACTGGTAACCTCTTTTACAACATTTTCCTCCAGTGGATCATGCTCAGTGATGCTGGAGGACCTGAGAATCTTTGCAGAACTGTTCCACCCTACTACGTGGATCTGAAAGTTCAGAGTTTGGGAGCCACCAGGACCACCTTCGCTAGTACGAAAAGGAAATAATGGGCTCAATTTTGGCTTCACACAGGCTAGCAATGTGTTCTACTCTTTAATTCCCTCCCTTCCCCCTATTAAGATCTCTTAAATACTTGGAACAATTAATGGATTTATATATAGAATAAATTAATTATAAACTTAAAAAATCTATAGAATAGCTCATATATATATATATATATATATATGAGCTATTCTATAGCTCATATTCTATATATATATATATTGGTTTTTGGGCCACACCCGGTGACGCTCAGGGTTACTCCTGGCTCCGTGCTCAGAAATTGCTCCTGGCAGGCACGGGGGACCATATGGGGAACCCGGGGATGGAACCGCGGTCCGTCCTAGGTTAGCGCAGGCAAGGCAGGCACCTTACCTCCAGCGCCACCGCCTGGTCCCCATAGCTCATATTTCTTAATGTCAACTCTGAATTACTTGTTAGCTTTTTAAAGTCACCTTTTCTTTTGTTAAATCTATCTTCCCTGGAAGCCTACATATATGTCTTCAATTTATTAGAAGAGCCAAAAAGATGAAAATGCTAAGGTTTGGGTACTAATGGAGAGCCAGTGATCCTGTCATTTCTGTTGAGCATACTAGATGCTACATTTCTGAATATCGTTTTTTGTTTGTTTTAATTATTTGAATGTATCAGATATTCTTTAAAGTTTTCTAGACCCCAAATATAGATTATTTAGGATTTTTGTTTATAAATTGCTTTTTCTTGGCGTAAACCTGACCAAATATTGAATATGGCACACAGTTTGTTGTGAGATTCTGGAGTCTGTTTTCTCCTTCTGAGGAGTACTGCTTATTTTAAGTAGGAGATGAAGTCTTCTACTAGGCAAGGCATATTATAACCTTGCCATATCCACATTTTATAGGTGTGCTGTATGCTTTAAGGGCAGATCTATACAATGCTGCACGTGTTTCTCAATTATTTTAATTGAACAATCCTTAACAATACTTAACAATCCTTAACATCTTCCTACAAATCTTTCATTAAAGCTTTGAAGATAAGGGTGTGATTCTAATTCCCAAAGTATGGTCTTGCACTAAGTTTTTGGGACAATATAGGTCTCAGCATCTAATTTCCCCTAAATACAGATTAATAAGATAAGTACAGATTAGGGCTGGAGAGATAGCATATCAGTAAGGTATTTGTCTTGCATAGAGCTGACCCAGGATGAACCTGGGTTCTATCTCTGGCGTCCCATATGGCCCACAAACCAGGAGTGATTTCTGAGTGCATAGCTAGGAGTAATTCCTGAGCATTACCAGGTGTGGTCCAAACCCCTCCCCCAAAAATATGTACAGATAAGAGCATAATATATATTTGTTAAAGCAATAAATATATAATAAATCAAAATAATAACAGTGGGATAATAGAGTACTAAGTTCTTTGTACCAAGCATTCTCCCATAAGCTTTGTAGACTTATTAAACTATATAGCAACACCCTGTTGAAGATTCTTTTTTACTTTATAATCAATATACAGAATCTGTATGAAGACAATAGATTTAACTGCCTCCAATGAAGGATAAAACTTTAATCTGTGATTGTGTATAGAGGATCACACAAAAAACAGATTTAAAACTTTCTAAGTATCATTGTAGCCAGCAATACTTTTCTATGAAAATCCAAAGCTTTACATCCCTGTTTTCATGTTCTGTATTTTTGGATTTATAGCATAATCTAATAATCATCTAAGGAGTATTTTCCAAGAACTGTTTTATAGTTAGCCAAAATTCAAAACTCTCTCTCTTTGGTCTGAGGAGGTAAAGAAAACATGACATATTTCGAGGGCAAGGTGGAGAATCTCAGAAATCATACCTATTTTAATTATTTTACAATATCAAAAAGTACAGAAATTAGATGATTTTTCTTATGACTAAGCATCTCAAAATGAGAACTAATGGAGTTTTGAAAAACTACATATCTATATTGTCTCTATTTCATTATCTACCCTACAGTACAATTTTATACAAGTTATGCTAATTTTAGCTGAACACACAAAACTCACAACCTGCTTCTCCTAAAACAGAAACCTTGCCCTAGTTTCTTTTTCCCTTCACCCACCCTTTTTGAGATGTAAGAGATCCTCCTAGGCTTGGTTAGCAAGAGATATATACTATCAGTTATACCTGTCCTGTCCCCTACAGGGGGATTGTGCTCATACAATAAAGATTTCAGGGAAGGATGGTTGGAGCTCAGTCCAGGAAACTGGAAGGCCCTAGGATCCCATGATTTTCTCTCTATGGTTGTCTTGTTTTCTTAATTCTTGTGGGAATCTTGCTTCAGACCTGTCCACCCTGAGTTGGATATGACAAGTGGAGCCTTTACACCAAGAATAGTGACTTGTTTCTAATGAATCTATAACATAATATAATGAGTTCGATTTATAGGACATTCTGTATGTATTCATAGATTGGATAAATTATCATTTCAATTTTGGCACAGTGATAAAATATGTGTTCTGACATCCTAATCAAAGAGTAACTCATGTTCCTATGTTAGATAAGGATACTCTCTGACTGCAGTTAGGGAGTAAAAAGCACTCTTTCTGTATTAGAACAAATTCCATTTGGGTAAATTGGTCTGAGATCTATCATAGCTAAATTTCCAGAAGCCATGATTTTAGAGATGGATTCTCAGATTGGTATAAGTTTTTAGGGGAAACACATTAAATGATCTAAGCACTTCATTTTCAAGTTTCTTTTCTATGTCCCAAATTTTATAAAACATAGAACAATTTCTACTGCTAAGATTGAGGCCTAATGGACACAAAAACACATGCAATTGCTCTCTCCTCCTACTTGATCCACTTAGCTCACCTTGGAGGTACTTACTCTTTCTATATACCTCTATGTAAGGAAATAATGAAATAGAATGATGGCTGATATGGAATCAGTTTATATATTGTTGAAAAATATCAGCCTTTCAGTGCATTAGAATAAAACTCCAGTTAAAGAAGTACCATATGAAGGACAAGAGTGTATTTTGAAAAGAATGAAAGCAAATGCAACCTATTGTATAGTCTGAGCTTTTTCCTGTTTGGCTTCCCTATATATTGAGACAAAGCTTGTAAATGAATGTTTTCTGGAGTTTGTTTGTATTAAAATGAAGTAGAAAGATATATACAAAATTAACTGTTTCTCAGCTTACAATTTAATGTGACTACAAAATCACTTCTTTGTTTATATTATCACTGTTTTTTTTTAATTATTTACTTAATTATTTTTGTTTTGAGGCCACACTCATTGGCATTCAGGGGTTTGTACTCCTGGCTTTGTATTCAGAAATTATCCCTGACATGTTTTGGGACCAATGTGGATGCCAGGGATTGAACCTGGTTTTTTTTTTATGTGCAAGGAAAATGCCATATCAACTCTGCAATCATTCCATCCCCTGATTTAATTATTTTTAATTAAGTAACATATATCATTATAGTTTTTTAAATCTTGATTTAATTCTTTTTAAAATTCTGTAACCCACACTGGTGGCTCTCCCTGACGCCAGTGTCAATGGAATACAGACTATCAATGGTGAATATGCAAGACTAAGAAAAGGAAGAATAAAATGAATCATGTTCCTTTTGTTACTTTGTAAAATAAATAAATGGCTGCTTACAGAGCAGGTCTACAAAGAGTAATAGTAATTATAATAATAATAAAATCCTATTTGTATATATGCAAATCTTAGTTTTATTCTTTTTATTTTAGTGTTATAGTTTTATCATTTATATCTTCTGAATAACTAGATATTTCTTGGTTATGTTTGCTGCCAAAGTGTTTTGTAGGCAAGAAATTAGGGAAAAGTTTTGATAATATACTTCATTTTACTATTTGGGGGAGGCATACCTAGAGGTGCTCATGTATTACTTCTGGCTTTGTTTTCAGGATTCACTCCTGACAGACTTGGGTAATGATACTGTATATAGGGGATTAAAATCTGCTTGGCTGCATGCAAAGAAAATGCCCTACTCACCATACTATCACTCTGTCCCCTACTTTATTGTCTTTACTATTCCATGCTTGAGTACACCTGTAGCAATTTCAATGACTTCAGGGAAAGTATTATGCAGATATTACTAGAGATATTTTTGTAGTATGGTTTCTAGAGGCTTAATCTTTTTTTAATATTATTTTAGGTATCATGTTTTACAATAGTAATAATGCTGGGACTTCATGAAAAAACCATTTTACTACCACATTCTATAAACCACCTTCAGTGAAAATTGCTCATTAAAGGTTTCTTAGCCTTAGTTATAATTGTAATTACAAATTAAAAATGACCATATTTTTAAAAACTTCTGCTCTTAACTATATTTTTGATATATATTCCCCAAACATGATAAGGCTACCAAATTATTACTGTGGAGAGAGCATCTTGTCTTTCTTACTTTTGGTGCAAGCCTCTTGGGATAGTCCATTTGATAAATAAGAGATGATTAAACACAGTCACCCATGACTGACAACTGCTCCCAAGCATTTGGGTTAAGTCATGGGGGGGAATCTCGAGACCTAAAAGAGGCAAGGGAGTAGTTTTACATGTGCTCCTAAATTACTCTTATGAGATTTATATGACTCCATCAATGAGCGCCATGCTGTAATAAAAAACAGTAAGTCAAAATCAATAGAAAGTCTTGCTGTTCAATTCTATCCCTAAATGTAGACCATTTAAAGCATTATTCCTTTTCATGAGCAAAATACTATTTTCTCTGCCTTACAGACTACACTTGTGTAGATTTTTGCTTACACATTCAACAGTCTTACAGGGTTTGACTCAAAGTGAACAGAAATATTTCTTTCCAATAAATAGCAATTTACAACACAATTAAATAATATTATAGGTGAATTTAGTAATTCGGGACTATTATATCTAATTCTTATAATTATTTTCAGTGTTCACATTACATATTCTATAAAATTTATTAAAGTATGAGACTATAAACAAAAAGAATAAATCTACAAGATGTTAATTTTTCATCAGCTGTATTCAGATGACTGAGCAAAGATTTTCACTTGAAGCCTGAAAGCTGGTAAAGAAGGGCAAAAAAAGCACACTGTGAAGGTAGAGATAAAATAGCCACTAAGAACCTTAGAGTGCATTTGCATTAAAAAAGAATGAAGGCTAAGGAAAGCTACTTTTTCCTTGGCATAAAATTTTATGCACACATACAAATCTCAAAGGTTTCCTTTTGAAAACCATAAGGGAAATATGTTCTCTAGAGCACATGACAGCATGCAGTTAACAAGATCATTTTATCGGTAATGCACCACTCAGGAGAAACTTCAAAGCTTAGAAAGCATTGAGCAATACAAGAATACATTCGTATTTCTGTTTCTACTTGACTATGTGACTGTGTCAATTCAATTTATATAAGTAAACAGTGAATTACAGAACAAAAAGTAAGCATCAAACAATTTTAATGACAGAAATAATATATTTATTTCTTTGAAAATGAGTTCAAAGCTACTTAAACACCCCAAACTTGAGGTTTCTTCCAAGTTCTTTACAAGAAAAATCAGAACTTATGTCACCATTTATATCTATGAACTAATGTTTATCAATACAAAACGCAAGGCAAGACTTTTTGTGCAATGATACTAAAATGTGACAGTGTCTCAGGAAATGCCCTATAAATCTTTTCATTCTAAACCTGGTATAAGAAGAATAAAGAGCAAAAATGCATTGTGGGATTCTGTAACAATCACAACTTCATCTTTAATTATAACCTGTTATTTCTATTTAGGAAAACCTAGGTGGAATCTGTGCTTACATGTTTTACAAGATTCTAAATGTAAACTATGAGGTGAGAGAGTCACCAAAACTGTCCCAGATTTTCATTTCAATTGCCAGTGAGATTTAGATGATAAAGAAAGCTAAAAGGAGATATTTCTCATTGTTGGTAGCTTCCATATTCCTATGCACTTCTAGGCTGTCTCCCTGTGATTAATTTATGAGAACCTTGTGATTATAGCCAGGTCATGGTTCAGTACAATAGTAACTACCTAGCAAGGATGAGAAAAAGAAGTAGGAGAACCAAAAATAATGGTGTTCTGCAGTGGAGTAAGGGGTCTGGTTGGAGGGTAAGTGCATTTGCAGAAATTAGGAGAGGGGATAGAGAGACTGATAGTTCAATGGACAGCAACACATGCATCACAATGAAGGCCTGTTCCAGGCCCTGGCACCCCTGGTTCTCTGATCAATCTGCTGACAGTAGTCCCTTAGTACTGCCATATTTCCTTCTACACACATACATACACTTACACACAAAATAACATTAGAAGAGTTTATAGACAAGTTGAATTTAAATAGCTTGCTATTTTACATACCAAATATTCACTAAACAAGTGATACACTAAGGTAAGCTTTTATTCACACTGTGTTCAATAAGTCTTAGTCCCTTACCTTAGACAATAGAACTGGAAAGTGTGAACAATTGCATTAAAGTGATAAACAGAAACCCACAGAAATACAAAGCCCAGGAACTAAGATGGATCAGAGGATGCCAAACGAGGCTGAGAAGTCTCTGAGAGAGATATAGATATGGGGATGGATAAAGGGAAGAGAGGATATTGGAAAACATAGAGCATATGGAAAGGAGAAAGTCTTTCAAGATGATGGGAATCTAAGGGAGCACAGAAAGTGAGGTCATGGTGAATGCCAATTAGCGTTCCTGAAATGCCTGGGAAAATTCTGGCAAATAATACAACTCTTCAAAAAACTGAGAATTGAATTCCCATATGACTCAGAAATTTTATTTTTTTGGTATCTATACCAAGGCCCCAAACACTGTAATTAGAATAAACATTTACTACTGCATTATTCAAGATAGCCTAAAAATCTGAAAACAGACCAAGTATCTGAGAACAGATGAGTAGATGAAGAGACATTAATATATATGCATAATGGAATACTACTCAGTTAGATGAAAAAATAGAATCATGAGTTTGTGTGTGGAGGTAATTTATAAAAAGAGGAAATATAAAACGAGACCATTTGTAATGTGGATGGAACTGAAGAGTATTAATCTGAGAAAAGTCAGAAAAAAAAACACAGGGATAGATCTATAATAATCTCTCACATGTGGGATAAAAAGAAAAAAATAAGGAAATAACAAATAACCTTGGGATTTCTTGAAGTCAGGATGGGCATCCTCTCCCTGGCCCCTAATTCAGAAAGCTATAGCAACCTACCCACATGTCATAGCTGAAGCTATGCAAACTCATCAATCCAGTTCTACAGCTCCTGAAGCTCCTGGGATAACAACTTCAAATTCTTTAATACTGTCAAACGATTAAGAACACACAAATTAGATGAGAAAGTAGCAAAAAAAGCAACTAACTTCAATAAACAAAAACAGTAACATGAAAGGCTCAACTAGCAACCAACAGCTTAGTATATGCTTAGTGACTTAATGAGTCCATTATGAGATAAAACAATTTTCATGTATTTTTCTTACTGAAATATTTTTCAATAATTCCATCAGTCAATTAACTGCAAAAAGCAATATGAAATAATTTTTTTTACCTACTCACAGGGGCATAAGTGGGAAACTGGGGACAAATGTAGAGGGAAGGTCACATTAATAGTGTTGCAATATTTGGGGCCAGAGAGATAGCATGGAGGTAAGGCATTTGCCTTTTATGCAGAAGGTCATTGGTTTGAATCCCAGCATCCCATATGGTCCCCAAAGCCTGCCAGGAGCAATTTCTGAGGATGGAGTCAGGAGTAACCCCTGAGCGCTGCCGGGTGTGACCCTCCAGAAATAGTGTTGCGATATTGAATGCCTGATAAAACTGTCTTATGAACAACTTTGCAAACCAGTGTTTAAAGAAGGGAATAATAAATGACTCAAGACAATAAATTCCAAGAATGAGTTTACAGATCTCAGCTTAGTGGCAGGGGGACCAGTTTTTTTTTTTAAAGTAGGACCCCATTGTGCCGGAGCAGTGGCTCAAGCAGTAAGGCATCTGCCTTGTGTGCACTAACCTAGGATGGACCATGGTTCGATCCCCTGTCATCCCATATGGTCCCCCAAGCCAGGAGTGATTTCTGAGCACATAGCCAGGAGTAACCCCTGAGTGTCACTGAGTGTGGCCAAAAAACAAAAAACAAAAACAAACAACAAAAAAAAGTAGGACCCCAAGACAATGGGGAAGATAAAGAGTCATTCTGGTAGCAGGTGTTTCTGGGATAGTATATAAATAGAACCCTACCATTTATAATACTGCAAACCAGGCTGACTAAAATTAACTCACCCACCCCCCAATATATCACCAACAAATCTCCAAGGAAAAGAAAAAGAACAAGGGTCGGAGTGTAGCACAGTGGTAGAGCATTTGCTTTGCACATGTCTGACGCAGGATGGACATGGGCTCTATCACATAGGTCCCTCAAGCAATTTCTGAGTGCAGAGCCAGGAGTAACCCCTGAGTGACCAAAGCCCACCCCCATAAAGTAAAATAAAATGAAAATGAACAATGAACCCCCTTCAAGCAGTGGTTGGCTCATTAAGAGATTTTTTTTCAGGCTTTTTTGCAAGAGGCAGCCAAGAAGATGACAGTGAACATCATCTCTTCAGCGCCAGCACAGGGTAAGCTATCTCTGCCCAATAAGGGTGAAGGCTGATTCCTACCATGTGTTTGGGAAAAAGAGAACCATTATAAAGGCTGCTACCTTGCTTTCTACCTGCTTTCCTGCATAAGGCAGCTAAAAAGAGGACAGCAAATATATCTCTCAGGGTCCAGCAAAGGGTCAACTTTCTCTGCCCAATAAGGGTGGAGCCAGAGGAGCATGGCCACAAAGCAAAGCAGAGCCACTTCTAGCCCATAAACCCCAACACAAAACGTAGTAAAAACAACACTGTGAGTGTGACAATAGGGAAACAATGTAGGACAATACCCTGCATAGAGAATGAAGCTGGCAGCTCTGATGACACAAAAAGTACCAACCACCTACAGATAAGGAATTTAGAGTAGTAGTATGGAGGATGTTTAGACAACTCAAAGAAAGCATAGCTCAATATAAACAGACCACAAAGATAGAAATCAGAAAACTACAAACTGAAATAACAGGACTGAAATACTTGGTAGATGAAATGAAAACCTCAATGGAAAGCCTCTCCAACACAGTAACAACAGCTTTGGACAGAATCAGTGAACTGGGAGATGAGATACAGCAGAAGAGACTGAAAAAGAACCATAGAGCAAATAATCAGATAATAGAAAAAAATCCTCAAAGAATGTGAACAGATGAAAAGAGTTTGATAAACTCAATAGAAAAAAACATTAGAATCATTGGAGTGACAGAGACCCAGGAAGAAAATCCTCCCAGGAAGAATCAACAGTCAATCATTACAGAGAAACTCCCAGAGCTAAAGACTGCATGTAATCAAATATTGCATGGCTGAAGAATACCGGCTAAAGAGACTTGAAGAAAAGCACCCCAAAAGCATCTTAGTCACAATGAGTTCCACAGATAGGGGTTTAATACTGAAAGCTGCTAGATCAAAAAGGAAAATTACATTCAAAGGAGCATCCTGAAGATTTTCCGAGATCTGTTACTAGAAACCCTCAAGGTCAAAGGCAGTGGTGGGATTTAGTGACGAAACTCAATGAAATGCATGCTTTGCCTAGAATACTGTCAGACTCAATTTCAAGTTTGAAAGTATTAAAAATAGCTTCACAGATAAAAAGCAGCTCATAAACTTTACAGACTCAAAACCAGCCTTAAAAGATAAACTGAACGGTCTACTTTAAGACAAGACAGACCTAAAGATAGTCCAATACTTTTACACAAATATGGCTCTAAATTCCATTACAGTTTTCTCTCTCAATGTCTATGGGTCAAATGCACCAGTTAAGAGACACAGGGTATCAAAATAGATCAAAAAGCTAAATCCAACATTATTCAGTCCATAAGAAACACATCTGAATAGACATAACAAACACAGACTCAAAATCAAAGTTGCAAGCATACATCAGGAAGGAAGAATTGATCTACATACATCACTTAATGACACAGCTTATAAATTTAGAAAACAGGGGCTGGAGCAGTGGCATAGTGGCAGGGTATTTGCCTTGCATGCAGCTGACCTAGGACAGACTGTGGTTTGATCCCCTAGCATCCCATATGGTCCTCCACACCAGGTGCAATTTTTGCGTACATAGTCAAGACTAACCCCGGAGTGTTATTGAGTGTGGCCCCAAACCCAAAACTAACTACCTAAATAAATATATAAAATTAGAAAAAAATCAACCAAATGAACCCAGACTAAGTAGGCAGAAGGAAATAACAAAGCTTAGAGCAGAAATTAATAAATGGAAATCCAAAAATCAATCCGAAAGATCAACAAAGGCAAAAGTTCGTTCTTTGAAAAAATAAACAAGATTGATAAACCACTTACAAAGCTCACAAAAAAAGCAAGAGAGAAATTTAATAAACAAGATTAGAAATGAAAAGGGGAATATCACTACAGATAATACAGAGACCCAAAGGTTATTCAGAGACTACTTTGAGAAACTTTATGCCATGAAACATGAGATCCTGGAAGAAATGGGAGAAAAAAGAAAAGAAAAATAAAAGACATTATTGTAATAATGCTCAGAAACATAGAGATGAGGGTTAAATGAACCGGCTGATGATATGAAGCTCACCCCAAAGAATGTTGAATACAGTTAGAGAAATGACTACACTAAGAACTAACATGCCAATGTTGATGATTGAGAAAAGTAGAATGCCTGTTTCGAATACTGGTAGGGGGTGGAGGATAGGAGAAGGGAGTCATTGGTGTTGGGAATTTGCACTGGTGAAGGGGGCGGTGTTCTTTCTATGACTGAGAACAAACTATAAACATGTTTGTAATCATGGTGCTTAAATAAATTAAAAGAAAAAAAGAGATTTTTCCAGACCATAGTTCCTTAAACTTGACTGTGACCTCTTTTTCCCCAATAAACTTTTACCTTATCCCAGTATATCTGTATTTAAAATAGTTATATAAATAAACATGCTAATAATAAGTGAAAAAACAGAAAGGGGAGAGTTCAGATATCAATAATTTTGTAGTTTAGAATGAGAAAAGTATTTCTGCTATACATCTAGCCATTTTCCTAAATCTCATATAACATTGAGACTATTTTTGTTTCACATGACTTTATCTTATTGCATCTTAAGTCAATGTAAACGTGTATGAAACGAATGAGAACAAAATTATCTCAATTAAAATGTCCGATTTATGATGAATTATGCTTTACAGAGCATGCTAGTGTAGTTTTACAGTCTTGAAACTAATTCTTGAAATGAGAGTCCTCTAACAATACTGAGTTTTCATGAACGTTTTAAAAGTTGTCCTGAAAGTAATGCAGAGTTAGTTCCTCTGAAAGACCACAAAGAAGATTTCTGGTTAACTTTTAAATAGTTGGATAAAAATAAATGTCTTTTCTCCCTGAAAGCCGACTTTAGATTCTTCACTTCGTATTTCTAATTTCTAATCCCTTGGGACCACCTGGAAATAGTTCACCACTGCACTGAGATTCTGGATACTGGATACTGAGGGAAATCAAATGCAAAGTGAAATCAGGACTTCTGATTCTGCTGTGAGCAAGGGGAAAATTGAGTAGAATATACTGTTGTTATACTCCTTTTTTAAAAACCTAAGCTAAAGCTTAGGCATGGTGAGAAGTCCCCAAGGAAACACCACAATATGTTTTAGCTTTTCTCAGTCTGGCAAAGCCCCCAGGAATACTGAATTGTTTATTTCAGATAGGCCCTCTGCTACATTCCACCCCCAGAAAACAAGAATGTCAATTAGCCTCCTTGCTGAAGACACTGAGAAATGGCAGGAAATTACAAGTAGAAAGTGCACTAGAGGGGAAAAATAAGCACCTTCTACAAAAAAACATCAACACATACCAAATACAATGTGCTAATGAGTCTTGGCATTTGAAAAAATTAAAATGAACACTTTAAAGGATTGTATTGAAGTAGGAGTTTAGATTTATCATAGAAAAAATTGTATAAAGAAATAATCTAATTTTGAAAACATATTCAGAAGCTACATGACAATGTGAAATACCATTTTATATGTATTTACGCATATATGATATTCTGAGAAATACCATATGTATAGTATTTGGAACCCATAATTATTTGGAAATACATGAAAAAATAGTCTTTCTAAACAAATTTCATATTGATGCAAAAACTTCATTTTATTTGTTTTGAAAACTACCTTTCAAATATGGAGTATGTGTTCATTGACATACATGAACTCGACTATTTCTTTTACAAGCAGTCTCAGAATTGAATTCAGTATTCTTGCCATATGCTAAGGGTTAGGCCATTAATATGTAAAAGAAGCTGGTATCTAGAGAATTGACTTTATAATTGGAGAACACCAAAATAAACCTAACACTTCTCAAACAATGCTATACCACAGCATCCCTGTTCTCTTAGGCTATTAGGCCATGTCCAATTTTCTCTGTCTATCGGGGAATACAGCTGCCTCCATGTGCCAAGGAAGCTTTAATTATGGTGACTTTTCCTCCCACTGGAAAGTCTGTCCCCGCGGTTTGAAAGTCTGAATTATTCAAACCCATGTGAATACACTGTACTGAATTGTTTTGTTTGGACTACTGTGGTGCACCTGGAACTGTTCTCTTTTCAGACTTGATTTTTTTTTCTCTTCCACTCTCTACCCCATTTCCATTTCCTTTTCCTTACCCTGTTTGCTCTCTTTATGCTCCCATAGTATCAGGAAAGAACTAAGGTAAGCTTCACATCCAAAGACTCATATAGAATATGGTTCAGAAAAAAGTCAGATAGATTATTCATGTTATAATAAAATGAAAAACTTCTTGAGTATAAATCTTCATTTTCTTAGCTGTTTTTAACAAAAAAATGTATAATTTATAAAATTTTATAGCTATAATTTCATGGATTTTAAATATATTTTTCCAAATTCATGTCATTAACATGTTTTTACTTCTAAAATGAAAACAGAAAAAAATTTTTGTTGAAGTTATAAACATTTAAATGTATGTATAAATGAATATATAAATATGTTCAAATATATGTCGTGCTATTTTAATATCAAATTCTAGAATTCAGTCTGACATTTATTTAGAATGGTCTTAAAATACTAATACTAGCTTGCTTTTTTTTTTAAATAATTTTTATTGTGACCAAAGTGAATTATGAATCTTTTACAGTAATATTTAATATAGAAAGTGATGATGAATCAGGGGCATTCCAAACACAATTGTTGTCTTTTCCACCCCTGTTCCCCTATTTTCCTCCTTTGCCCCCTGGACTGCTAGTATAACAGGTCTCCTCTCTGTCTAGCTTGATGTAGATTGAGTATCAATTCTGTTATCAGTGATTTTGGATTTGGTGTTTAAGTCTGATCATTTTTTATTTCTACTCAATGCTCATACAACTGTTTGGTCCTGGTAATATCCATTTTCCCCCCTCAATTTATGAGGCAGAACAAGATGATTTAAATTATGTAGTTCTGTTTGCAAAAAGAGTAAAAGAAAAGAGAAAAAGAAAGAAAAAACTGTGAGTTCACCTAGACGTTATAAATATCAATTTTTTTAAAAAAAAGAAGGAAAAAAGAAGAAAAACATAACAAAACAAAACATACAAACAAACAAAAAGTTAAAAAAAATCAAGCAGAAACCAAAATCAGAAACTACAAAAAAAATAATAAAAAGCACCACAGCAATATAGAAAACAACCAAACAATAACCACCACTAGAATGAAAAAGAAAAAAAAAAGGAAGGAGGGCTAGCTTGCTTTTATTGTACTATTCAGTCTTGTTTGGAGGTGTGACATTTTGATAACTACAATTAGTATTAAGCTGATATCTGGTATTATTTGAGTAAGAATTACCATTATTTGGGGTCAGGGAGATAACTTAAAAGGTTAAGTACATATCTTGCATATGGTATGGAAGTCTAGGGATTTGATACCCAACACCATACATTCCCTAAGTCACTGCCTAGAGACTCCCCACCCACCAAGCTGGGAGTAGTCCCTGGCTACTCCCACACACTGCCATGTGTGGCTCAAAATAAATTCAAATAAATAAAGAAAAATCTGCAATATTTATACATGTTTAAACAATATATATAGAAATATATATATAAATAAATGTATTACTATGACCTACAGTTGGTATTACTTCTATGTATAATATAGGAATAACAATAGAAATATCAAACAGAAATTATTATCAGAAATATACAGTGGGCTGAATTTTGCTGGGAGTTGCTCCAGGCTCCTGAGAACAGCTAATGAAATGAAATAGTTAACGGAGCAAAAAGAAGACATTCATAAGATTAAATCTGAATTGGCTAGTACTTTCAAGTTGTCCTAATTATAGGGGTTACTTGACTCATTCTCAAAAATGCTTGAATAAAAATAAACTAATCTCGTTTGGCCTATCATTGTTTCATTAAAAAAAATCACTCAGAAACCCTTGAAAATCTATTTTCTTTATGCCCCCCCCACAAGGAGTATTATTCGGTTTGCAAGACATTTTGATATAATATTCTATTGACGCATCATTTTAATATATAAACCCAGTTCTTTAAAGATTTTGGTAATATTATGAAGAACTGAATGCTAATAATTTAGTTCAATTAGATCATATTATAAAATTTGTTAAATAAAATTTAAAAGAAAATAAGTATATTTTACCAGGAGGAAAATTGTTTGCTTTTCAATTAAGTGTATAAGATAATTGCCAATTATCCTCTTACTTTTTATAAATTAAACTATGTTGAACAGTGACTAATTCAAACCTTTTTTTCCTTAGACATACATTTGCTTTATGTATATTTAACATGTAATAAATTTACTTTCAATAACAAGAATTAACTTTCAAAAGAAACTTAAAGTGGCAACAAATGATGAAAAGTCTGTCTTAGTATTTATATAAATAATATTTTGTTAAGAAAAACTTGCAATTTTGCCTACCAATAATTGGTGGAACTGTTGGAACTTTATAACCTAGTAGCATTCTAATTTTAATGCATTTAGGAATAAAATTGAATAAAAACTAGAGGTAAAGAGAGCATTTTCTAATTAGAAGATATAAAAGTAAGTATACTAGTTGCCACAATATTTCAAAGTAAATTAATAACTCCTTAAAAGCTTTAAATATTATTCAACCTCTGTGTGCACTTTCATTGTAGATAATTAAAAATATAATTAAAGTCAGTAATAAAATTACCTTAAATCTAATTAATACTATCAATAATGAAGTTTTAACAATTTATACCAATTTCTGACATATATAATTGAGAACAAATTAAAATTATGCATATATATGATTTCAATGGTACACATTATAAACTATTGTCATTTCTATTTCAAAAATTAGAAAAGACACATTATGATTAATAACTTGTTCTGGGCCAAAAGTCAAACTTTTTAAATTAAGATATTATTGTTTTACATAGTATATATAATTATATGCTTTGCAAATACAATGATACCACACCTCAGACACATACAAAGTTATAGTATCCCAAAACCACACTCCACTGTACCTCCTCCATCATTTTAGGCCACTTCATATCTATCCACACTTTTATCAATTCAGTTCTGTGGTCAGGATTTGTTTTCATTTGGTTTTTCTGTTTCTCTGTTTAGTTTCTTTGTGTATTAAACATAAGTAAAATCACTGCTATAAATAAAGTCTTTATCCTTCTGAATTTCAGGTGATACTGTCACTTCTATGGTGAAACTAAAGTTAAGGTTTCATTCTTTCTTACAGTTCAGCAGTACTCTGTTCTGTATTATAGTTCATTTATCGCATTTTCCTAATCTACTCATTTATCATAGTGCACTATGGCTGTTTCCCAACTTTGACTATTGTAAATAGTGCTGCCCTAAACATAGGTATGCATATATAGTTTTGAGTAGATGTTTTGGGGTTTAGTTTGTTTGCTTTATTGAGAGAGAGTAATTGGGCTGTGTTTATGCTCATTGGTCACTACTAATTGTACTGGATGTGTGCAAGGCCAGTGCCTTAACTCCTCTGTATATCACTCTTGTTCTCCTGACTAGCATTTTGTGTTACACAGGAGTGGAATTAATAGATCAGAGAATAGATATATCTTCAATATTTTGAGAAATATAATGTATGTATTCTCTCATAATCTTTTTTAATCCTTATACTAAGAACATGTAATATCATTAAATAATCACCCATTACAGTATGGAGAAAAGCAATTTCTTGACAAGTAAGTAATTTTATAGCATGGGAGTTTTGGGCTAGTGCAAAGAAGCTCAAAGAAAATTTCTGTTCTGACAGTGTATTCAAATCAAGAGAACATCATTCTCTGTAAGCAAGCAGGAATTACCATAGCAGAACTAGCCAATGATGTGATCAGTCCAATATCCTGTTTCTGAAAATGCCCAATGTTAGCTATTTTAGTAAAAGACATAAAACCCCCCATCAAGTACCTAATTGTGTGACACACTGCAGTAAGATGAAAATTTCCCCTTTTGTCCAGTTCTCATCTTCACTCTAAAAGCTCAGAGGGAATAGTCCTTGAAATGTATCCTACTGAAACTTGTAGTATCTGAACATATTATTTTAGTACACACATATACTAACATAAGGTATTTTAAGCTTAAAGAAATGTGAATTATATTTTTGGTCAACAAAAATTTATTTATTTAAAATTTATTTAAGCAAGTTATAAGTTACTATAGATATTTTTATAAAATGAATAGAGTACAAATATCTAACCCATAAGAAATATAAAAATATTCATAGTAATATATATTAATGAAAGTAACAGGTATATAACATTTGATAAAACAGTTCTTATTGAAAATATACCTATAGAGGTGGTAATGCTTGAGTGTCAACTTTTATTTGATAGAGCAGTTAACAACACAAATCAGAAAATCAAATTTCAATATTTTTATATATAGACAAAAGTCTTCATTAATCACTGATACTATATCAGGATTTATTGTGGTGATAAAAACATTACTAAATATACTGATATGATTGGCAGAGAGGGACATTTTAAAGAGAGCCTAAATTATCTAACATTTTGACTTTTTCTAAGGAAAAAAAATGACAAGAGACCTAAAAATCTTTCACTTTGTCTCTTGGATTCTATGTTCTTAGTGTCCTGAACTGCCTTTCAAAGATAGAAAAAGATTCAGACAACAACCAATTAATCTTTGGTAAAGGTACAAGAAATGCAAAATAGAACAAGGAAAGCCTCTTCAACAATTGGTTCTGGAACAACTAGTCAGCTACATGCAAAAAAAGTAAACTGGATTTCCATCTAATACCATGCACGAAGGCCAAATCCAAATTAATAAAAGATTTTGATATCAGACCAGGAACCATAAGGTATACAGAAAAACACATTGGTAAAACACTCCATGAAATTGAGAATAAAGGTATCTTCAAGGAAGAAGCAGCACTGTTCAAATAAATGGAAACGGAGATAAACAGATGGGAATATATCAAGTTGAGAAGCTTCTGCGCATCAAGGAAATAGTGAAGAGTGTATGTAAAGGCCAGCCATAGAATGGGAGAAACTATTCACCCAATAGGCATCAGATAAGGGGCTAATATCAAAGATATTCAAGGTACTGACAGAAATTAACAAGAAAAAACATAGAACCCCATCAAAAAATGGTGAAAAGAAATGAACGGAAAATGCCTCAAAAATACAAATGGCCAAAAGACACATGAAAAAATGCTCCACATCCCTAATCATCAGGTGATGCAAATCAAAACAACAATGTAGTACCATCTCGTGCCACAGAGACTGACACACATCACAAATACGAATAAACAGTGCTGGTGGAGATGTGGGGGAAAAGGAACTCTCATTCACTCCTGGTAGGAATGCCATTTAGTTCATTAAGCCTTTAGGGAAACAATATGGAGATTCCTCAAAAAAACTGGACATTGAGCTCCCATATGATCCAGCAATACCACTCCTTGGGATACACCCTCGGGACACAAAAGCACAACACAAAACGCCTTCTACACACCTATATTTATTGCAATGCTATTTACAATAGCCAGAATCTGGAAACAACCCAGATGCCTTACAATAGATGAGTGGCTAAGGAAATAGTGGTACATATACACAATTGAATATTATGCAGTTATAAGAAGAGATAAGGTCATGAAATTTTCCTGTACATGGATGGACATGAATCTATTATGCTGAGTGAAATAGTAAGAAGGAGATAGACATAGAATAGTCTCTCTCATCTGTGGGTTTTAAGAAAAAAATAATAGATATTAATGTAATAATACACAAAGACAATAGAGATGAGAGCTAGAAGCTCCATCCCACAATATGAATTTTGCTACAAAGAGTGGTAAGTTCAGTTGAAGAAATGGCTACACTGACAACTATCATGACAATGGTAGTGAGTGAGAGAAATAGAATGTACTGAAGGCAGGCAAAAGGTGGGGGAGGAGGGTGATAGAGGGCATTGGTGGTGGGAATGTTGCACTGGTGAAAGGGGGTGTTCTTTTTTTATTTATATAACTGAATCCCAACTACAAACACGATCGTAATAATGGTTCTTAAATAAATGTATTAAAAAAAGAAATAAAGATAGGTTTAGTAAATATAAGGCACAAACAATGGCTTTTGAATTTGACAGGTTTGGAGAGCTTGTTAAAGATTTTATAAAGAAGACAATAATATTTATCTCTACTCTTTTCCATAATCTCATTGTTTCTGTCTCATGCTGTCCCACCACCTATCCCACTAAAAAAAAAAATAGTGACATTAGATATAATTTGTACTCAAGCATTGAAACAAAAGTGATTAATAGTGATTAAACCAATGCCACACTATCTTAGGTTCTTTCTTGAACACATTTAGCTACTATTTAACCATCTCTATTTCCTACAATAGTAAGAATCTTAAGCTTCTTTTTTATTTTATTTTACTATTACTATTATTATTATTTAGGGGGTTGGGCCACACCTACTGAGCTCAGAGGTTATTCCTGGCTATACACTCAGAAGTCACTCCTGGTTTGGGGGGGCCATATGAACAACATATTGGGGGGGACAGAGTGATAGCACATACGGAGCCAGAATATAGCAGAGAAGGTGTTTGTCTTTCATGCTCAGGCTCTATCTTCAGCAACCCATATGGTCCCTCAATCCTGCCAGGAGTGATTTCTGAGTGCAGAGTCAAGAGCAGTATCTGAGCACAGCTGGGTGTGCCCCCCCCAAAAACAAAACCAACAACAAGAAAATACACATACTATAACAAAGTGAACTTTGCTTTTCAAATGCCTACTTTGTTTCCTGGGAATGAAAAGCTGTTCAAAGAATCCTTATTGGAACTACTATTAAAAATTGTATACAACCTGATACCTGATAAATGCTGGTTATGGTAATATCAGTACAGAAATATGTTTAAGGTCGACAAGGATTATCTAATACTAATTACACATTTTATGTATGGAATAAGAATATTCTAATATATATCCCATACAAGGTATCATAATGCAACATTATAGTTTTATACTAATCTATATCCCTAAAGTCTCCAGTTAAAAATATAGGATATTATATTTGAACAGTTCTATTTCTGGGAAAAATTTAAAAAATACTACTTCCAAGTTAGCAATGTGTAAATACAATAATTTTAAGTAACATAAAAATATGATCTACAGCTTCCTGGGATCGGGACTCTCGGCCGACTCGGGCTTGGGCCTCTGGCAGACCTTCGTATGTGCCGGGGCCCTCTTAGCCCGCTCAGGGTAGGGGGTAGGGACCGGGTCCCCCTGCCCCCCTTCCTCCTTCCTCCGGGTCTCCTGGTGGGATCCTTGGAGAAGCTTAATGGGCACCTGGGTTTTCCCCACTTCCAGGCCGGCTTCAGAGGCTGGCTTAGGTGTGGGGCTGAATCTCCCTTCCTTGGGGCCTGAGAGA
>PVKC010006342.1:0-31333 GCA_004027635.1 Crocidura indochinensis | reverse complement strand
CAGCAACATTTTCCTCCACAATGTCCCATTTCCTTCCCACCCTCTTTCTTATCCTGTCCCTGCCTGCCTTTTTGGCAGACCTCTCTCTCTCTCTCTCTCTCTCTCTCTCTCTCTCTCTCTCTCTCTCTCTCTCTCTCTCTCTCTCTCTCTCTCTCTCTCTCCTCTCTCTCTCTCTCTCTCTCTCTCCTCTCTTTTCTTCTCCTCCCCTATCTCTAGCAGAACTGCTAATCCATTGAAAGAGAGCTGAAGAGAAGTTCCAAGTTCTTTCATTTTCTGCCAAACTGATAGCAACAGATCCTAAACTCTGTATCCACAGTAAAATATATTACATAATGAAGCTGAAATCCCAATTCTTCTTACTTCAGGCTTGGGACCTTTCCCAAACTTGCATCATCCTAAAATCTAAAGTCCTCCATAGTGGTATTTTGTTATTGGTGGTAGTTTTTCTTTTTCTAATTTCTTTTCTTTGCGGGGGGGGGGGGCGCAAACCACACCCAATTGTCCTCAGGATTTACCTCTTGCAGTACTAAGGAGACCATATGTAATGCCACGGTTTGAACCAGGTTGGCTGGTTACAGGAAAATTACCTTAGCTCCAGTGCTATTTCTTTGACTTTACATGGAAGTTTTTGAGTTGACCACAAATAAAAGATAGAAAAAGAATAGGGACCCCAACCATGGCAAAGACTTGATATTATCAAGGGAAGATCACCTAAAACCCACCCTTTGAACCAAATAATCTACCCATGTATTGCAGAAGGAGATACTCTACCCCCTGCCCACATAGGGTATTCTAGACATCACAGCAGTCTATGCCAGTTTCTGTGAAGTATCTCTTCCTCCTTCATGCCTTTCAGTAAACTTTATTCAGTGTTTGGAAATGACTGAAAACTTCATTCCTTTTTAAAATTATGTAGAACCTATATCAATCCCAACAAACATTTGAACACTTACCATAGTTATTCTGCAAGCTCTTGTTTAAGCATGATGCTTATTTAGTTTTGCACTAGAGGCCAAGACATGATGGAATGATTTATTCTTATTTGCAGTGTACATAGTAGACAGTATTGAAAACCATGAAACTCCACAGATATTTTTGGTTTCTACTATAATCAATAGTCACTGCTCCTCTCTCTTCTCTGATTCAGGATACTTAGAACTTTGAGCTCTCAGAATTTTCCATATTTAATACCAAGTTGGTACATCTTGTGACTGATTTTGTAATATGCTCCTAAATAGCCTATAAATGTAATTTATAGTAAACCTTGGAGTTAAGATTATACCCCCCAGCTTAATAAGATGACATATTGGTCATTTTATTTGTAATTGGGACTACAAATGTCTTAGAAAACAGCTGAATGAGCATAGTTTGAATAATAATATTATTCCAAAAGAAGCATCTTTTATTGTAGTTGGCAATGTAAAATACTTAAGTTCTGCATAGTTAGATAATATGCAAGTTAAATATTGTTTAACAATCTTCAAAACATGACACCAAGTTAAAACCCTGATGAGTCATCATTTTTCTATAATGAGATGTTCTTGGGTCTGTAAAATAATTTGTATAAAATTAGAAGGTGAACTTTTCCAAAGGAACTAACATAATTTATGCATCCTATTATAGACTATCAAATACTGATATTAATATCTACACTATTCAACATAATGTTAGTTGCCACTTGGGGCTATTTTATGTTCAATTCATATTAATTATAATCACATAAAATTAAAACATCATTGTCTCTATTGTACTAGTCACATCTGAAAAGTTCAACAGACACATATTCTCTAACTTACATGAGTATTTCTATCATCATACAAGTGCTATTGGAAAGTGATGCCATCTATTCTCATGTGAATAAATTTATATCATTTATAATGGCTGATTCAGTTTTCCAACATTTATTGTTTGTGTGTTTTGTTTTGGGGCCACACCCAGTGACACTCAGGGGTTACTCGTGGTTATTCGCTCAGAAATCACTTCTGTCTATGGGATGATGCTGGGAATTGAGTCCAGGTCCATCCTGCATCAGCCACATGCAAGGCAAAGTGTGCGTTTTTTGTTTGTTTTTTTGGGGGGCCACACCTGGCGGTACTCAAAGGTTACTCCTGGCTCTGCGCTCAGAAATTGCTCCTGACTCAGGGACCATATCGGATGCTGGGAATCGAACCCAAATTGGTCCTGTGTCAGCCACATGCAAGGCAAATGTCCTACCACTCCAGCTTCCCAACACTTATTGACTCATTTTTCAAAATGATGCAGAATTATATTTAACTATGAAATTGAATTCTTGAGAGATAGTTGAATGTCTTACATGTAGCTCAGTTTGTTCTAGTCTCCTGAGCACTGTGCAAAGATACTGGTTAGACAGAGAGCTGGAAGAAGCCCCTGAGCATTACTAACAATGATGCATCAGCCCCTCACCCAAATACATGAAATAAAATAATCTGTTGGCTGCAAGTAACAACAAATAAAAAACTGTTGGCTGTAAGTAACATAATGGCTATCCATTATTAAATAATTTAATCAGCATATATCATTAAAATTCTAGATGGAGATAGCATGAAGAGGTATAGCATCTTAAAATATTATAAAATCTTATGACGTTTTGCCTTTGTATCAGTTGCCTTTTATTTCAAATATCACCACTCTAGACATCAGCATCCTCAATACATTCAAAGTACTCAAGAAAGAAAGAGAGAACAAAACAGAGAGAATGAAGGTGGGAAAATAGGAGGGAGGGAGAGAGAAGAGAATTGAGAGTATTTTATAAGTCAACCAATCAGGAAAATAATCACGAACATTATAAAATGTTGATCCATCTCAAGACTAAATGAGATTCTATAGTTCAAATAGTTATTTCTCTTTTTTCCAAATAAAAAACTAGAACATCATTGTTGGTATCCTGATAAGTCCAATGTTTTTCATTTTGTCTCAATTAAATCATCTATCTTCAGTATTTTATAATCATAGAATACTTTTTTATCTTTTTTTATTTTTGGGCCACACCCAGTGACGCTCAGGGGTTACTCCTGGCTATGCGCTCAGAAGTCACTCCTGGCTTGGGGGGGCCATATGGGAACCGGGGGATCGAACCGTCCTAGGCTAGTGCAGGCAAGGCAGACACCTTACCTCCAGCGCCACTGCCCGGCCCCAATCATAGAATACTTTTAACCATGGTAAGTGAAAAAAATCTAAATATGTTCTCTTTAATTCAATGTCATAAAATTATCATAGAATGTTTTTGACAATAAAAAATAATCAGGAGTTGTATGAATCAGATACTTTGTTGGTTTAATCAAAATGTTACAAGTTGATTACTGTTGGTTTAATCAAAATGTTACAAGTTGATTACATGATGAGATAGTGTTAAATATACCTGTTTTATTTGAAATTAATACTTTATAAATTAGTTAAATAATACAACTCAATCTTTTAAAATTTTTCTAATAATTATCAGTCTTTTATATTAAAAAGCAATAATCAGATAACTGACTTAGTCAACAGAAGTATGCTATTAATCATAACCACTTTATTTCTTGTGATTTTCCTATTATAATAATTTCATCCTACATATTATGCTAGCTAATAGGATTAAATTCAAATAAAATTAACTCATATTTAAAACATCTGTTACTAATAGCATAAAAATGATCACTTTCATAGAGAAAGGGATTGAGATTTATAAATTCTTTTATAGAGGAAAAATGAATTTGAAGAAGAATACAAACAGAATTACATGATAGCCAAGAAAATTATGCAGGGCCAGAGCAATAGCATAGCGGTAAGGCATGTGGCTAACCCAAAACGGACCTTGGTTCAATTTCTGGTGTCTCATATGGACCCCAAGTCAAGAGCAATTTCTGAGCTTAGAGCCTGAAGTAACCCCTGAACATTACTGGGTCTGGCCCCCAAACAAACAAACAACAACAACAAAAAGAAGAAGAAGAGAATGCATGATAGATTTTAACTAAAGTAAAGATATTTCCCATGCTCTAAGTATTATACAGTATATCAAGTCCAATAACCCAATAGGTAAATGTCCTAGGACTCTACCATTGAACTGAATTTCTTTATTTTTCTTTGTTGGACAGTAGGAGTTACTAGTCTCTATTCACTAAAGTAATCTAGTTTTCAGCATCAGAGGACACCATGAATAGGGAATAGACTAGCTCTGCAGATACAACTATCTTTATTCCTTGGGCTCTCCTCTCCACTTCAGGAATTGGCTTGATGTAATCATTCTATCAGCCTCTTCAAATGGGTCTTTATCAGTAGCTGAGATATAACACAGGAAAATAACTGGTGTTTCACTTTTTTTATCTAGTCACTATGAAATTACAAAGTTATTCATGATTGGGTTTCAGGCATATAATGTTTCAAACCAATCCTTTAACACTTTCCACTTCCCTTAATTAGTGCCTTGCCCCACCTTTATCCCACACAACAGTCAGAGTCTACAAGAGGCACTTTTTTGTTGTAATGTTTTTGCACTGTGGTATATAATACTGTTGCTGATAAGGTCTCATACATAACACTTTACCACCTTTTCGGCACCACGTTCTTTGGATTGAACACTTCTCTACTCCATAATCATTGCCCCTCCCTGTCATATCTCCCAGCCCTTTCTACTGAATACCAGTTCTCATGTTCTTTTTTTCCATTGTCTTGGTATATTCATTATTCCACCATTATTTCTTTATATTCCATATATAAAATAAATCATTCTGTGTCAGTATCTCTCTGTCTCTCTCTGTTTCTCTCTCTGTCTCTCTCTGTTTCTCTGTCTTTCTCTCTCTCTCACTCTCTTTCTCTCTCTCTCTAATTAACCACTCAGAATTATGCTCTCATGTCCTTCAATGTAGCAGAAAATTTCATGACTCTATTCTTTCTTATGGCTAAATAATATTCCATTTTGTATAGTATACCAAACATTTTTGTTTGTTTGTTTTTGGTTTTTGGGCCACACCTGACAGCAGTCAGGGGTTACTCCTGGCTCCATGCTCAGAAATCGCTCCTGGCAGGTTCTTACTCCTGGTTTCATGCTCAGAAATCACTCCTGGAAGTCTCTGAAGACCATATGGAATGCTAGGATTCAAACCACCATCCTTTAGCATGCAAGGCAAATGCCCTACCTCCATACTATCTCTCCAATTCATCAATTTATCTATTCCTAGACATTTGAATTGTTTCCAGATTTTGGCTGTTGTGAGTAGTACTGTAAGGAACATGGGCATACAACCGTTTTCTCCATTTTGGGAGGGGGTCTGTTGGCATATATTGCAAGAAGTGGAATTGCTAGGTCATTTGGAAGCTCAATTCCTAGATCTTTTAGGAATGTCCATATTGTTTCTCAGAAGGACTAAACAAGTCAACATTTCCACTAGCAGTGAATGACAATAGGTATTTAAGAAGTATTTTTTTTTTTTTTGGTTTTTGGGTCACACCCAGCAGTGCTCAGGGGTTATTCCTGGCTCCATGCTCAGAAATTGCTCCTGGCAGGCACGGGGGACCATATGGGACACTGGGATTCAAACCGATGACCTTTTGCATGAAAGGCAAACGTCTTACCTCCATGCTATCTCCCAGGCCCTAAGAAGTATTTATTTAACTTAACTGACCATATACCAGTTTACCATAATCTTTACATTGCAATTTTAACTCTTTCTATTCTCTTCTAAAGTTTAACTTCCTAATTTGGTAAACTATGCTAGAAGCAGTAATAGCTTAAACAGTTACCATTGCATTTCTACACGTGAATCATAACAGGACTGAAGAATAAGGGTACCTCTAGTATATGTGTTTAACTCATTTATAGTATATATAACAATAAAATCAGGGAATGGTATCAATGGATGACAAAATTTTGGCTTTGGAGTGCAAAACTGAAAATACCAAGTAGTAGAGAGGAGGAGGTGAAGAGGAAAAAAAGATGAAATAGTAGTGACATAGGACATAGGCAAAAGGTCTTGGGCACTTTGGTGGTAATGAATATGTAGTAGCTGTATAGGCCAAATGTATATGTTAACACTGTTGTAATCGTGTTACCTAAAGTTCAGTTTTTTAAAAAGATATAAAACAGGCATACTGGGCCAAAAGGGTATAACAAGTAAGGTACTCGCATTGCATGGGCCCAACCAAGGTTTTATCCCTGATATCTCAAATTGTCCCTAAAGCACTACCTGGAGTAATTCCTGAGTTGAGAGCCAAGAATTTATTCCTGAGCTGGGCTGCCACCCCCCCCAAATAAAAATAAAACAGATAATCAAACACAGTGTTTGACACATTAAATTGTTGGGCAGCTTGTGTGAAGTGGCAAGAAAAGACACCTTGGAGAAGGGAGTTCACCACCTACTACTTTTACTTTTTGTCTAGCTTCTATACTTGGGAAAGTACCTGGCTAAGTTTAGGAATTATGAAAATTTACTTTTAGCATATTCAAGGCTCAAAATGAGCAGCTGTGAGATGAGCCTTCCTTCAGTGAATATGTAATGATATTTTTATTCCCTTCTGAATGAAGGGGCAGAATATTTGATTCAAGAGGTAGGCAGAAGATGGTCTGTATCTAAAAGTTTTATCTGGAATTGAGTCTCCCCATTTTTTAATTTTCTTTCACAACCAACTTTGAAATGTAATGGCAGTCTTCAAGATTGTACTGGCAAGCATCTTTCTAGTTTGAAGATAAGGGGATTTGGGGTAAATCGGTGTCATCATGTGTTACTAATTATATTATGGCTAAGGGAGTCATCATCATGGCAAAAGACATGGAAACTTAATAACTTTTAGCTGCATGTTGATAGTCTTGATGGACAGAGATTGAGGCTTCTCTATCCCTAAATGATTGCTGCCTTCTTTGTTTTTCATAGTCCAGTCTTCTTGAAGGGGGCCATTTTATTCTTCTATTAAACATAGAACTTGTTTTTTGCAACTTTTTATAATCTAAACATATAGCCTATAATCCACTGTAGTAATGTTCCCAGGCTGTAGTGGAGGCAAAAAAAATAATAAAATATGTCTGCCAGAGGCTGGCAGGAGGCAGGACAGGAGAAAAACTGGGAAATTGGTGGTAGAAAACGTTCACTTGTAAAGGACATTTTGTACATTGTATGACTGAAACTCAATCATGAGCAATTTTGTTACTTATTCTATAAACTACAGACCATATTCAAGTGAAAATTAGCTGCACAGCAGTTCCTTCACCTAGCAGTTGACCAAATGGTTAGACTAACTTCAAAATAACTGTGGTTATTTTTTCATTAGGAGATAAAGAGAAGGCTTTGTAAACTTGAGTTAATTTCCTATGTGACATGGACAGAAAGAACTATTATCTAGGTGCTTATCTTCTCTGAATATAATCTACTTTATTAAAGTAGGTTCCAGCAGTTCTGGAACCTACTTTATAAAAGGCCTGACATGATATTATCAGTAGTTATTATCCACATATGTATAGGTTTTAATTATCTGGATAATTGTTTTTAAGTGCAGAAACAGTTTTTATAACAGTTAATAGGATCAAGTTCAGATGGGAGTGAAATAAATCCTAAAATACAATGCTTTGAGTATGAATAGATGTCTTTCTAATACAAATGATTATTAAATAGGGCATGGTCCAGCTGATAGAATAGGTTCAGGCTCCTGCTTTGGATGTCTTTCTGTCTCCTGTCTCCTGTCTCTCTGCTTTAGATGGTTTCTATTTCTAATATCACTTCATGACCCAAGAGAGTTATTAGAAAGTAATAATTCCTAAATAAACACAATCCCTATGTTTACTTTTCCACCAGTAAAACTGAAAATGAGATCTAGGAGAAGGTGGCTTATTCCTTTCTTAGATTGATGTTTGCTTAACTTTACTTCCATTTGCTTGGCTAAGGGCATTCAATCATTGAAGATAATTCTGGACTCAATATCATGGAGTGGTTTCTTTCTTAATTCTAATATAAAATTAAGTAAACATCAGAGGATAGATAGATATCTTAGCTTGTTGTGCTTTCCCTACAAATATTATTGCCTTGTTAAAAGCAAACAAACTTTACTGCCAGTTAAGAAAACAGGAAAACTCTTTTGGAAAATTGTTGCAAAAGAAATAATTAGTTCAGTATTTTCTTCCTGGTTTCAGATTTGTATAATGAGAAGATTACTGTTATTATTTTTTACAATTAATTAGCATTTTTCCAAAAAATATTGGTCTTAGATTTTATTCGACATTGAAGCCTATGGAAGACACATTGGGAGCAAAGGAAGTGTTAACCTTGATAGAAAGTACTACCAGTCTCCTGCTTGGCCCACGTCAGTCTCCCTGTTGTTGTGACTTATGGGAAGTACTCTAAAGATGGTTTGATCTCTTGAGAGGGGGTCTATTGCCATTCTCTCTCCCAACATCAGTCACTGCATATGGTCCTATAAGCACCAAGAACAGTAACCCCTATGGACTAAGCCAGGAGTATGAGCACTATGAAATGGGACTCAAACCCTCTCTTCTAACACCCCCAAACCTAAAAGTCTAAGAAATAAGATAACTAAATTCCACAAAAATTATATAACTTCATTTCTCTCTTCACCTTCCTCTATAATTTATTAAATGATTTGCTTTTAATAAACCAGCTAGTTATTTTGCTCAAGCACATTAAACTATTTTATACTCAATTCTTACTCTGGAAAATAAGTCATTTTGAATAATATATTGTTGCTACCTCATTCTGCAGCATATAATTTATTTAGAACTGAATACAGAAGTAAAATTTTATTTAGGAAATAGAAGGTGGGAGAGGGAAAGAACAACACATTTAAGAGAGAAAAGAAAAGAGGTTTTTTTCAGAGGTAAGAGATCCCAGTGAAGTAAAATAAAGAACTTACAAATCCCAGGTTGATTCAGGTGACCCTAGAGTGGAGAATGTATGCCAAGCAGAATTCTTGCCTTGCATACAGTTGACCTGTGTCCCATTCCCAGCACCTCATATTGACCCTCACCAAGCTCTACCAGTAGTGATCCCTGAACACAGAATCAGGAAGAGATCCTGCCTACGTAGGACCAAAACAAACAAATAAACAAACAAAAATGTTTAAAAGGCAGACACTAGACTAAGGCCTGAAAATATATAGAAAATATATATCACAGTGATCAATAACAAAAAAAATGAGAATGAAAAACCACCTAAATATACATCAATTTTTTAAATTAATATATTTTATTTAAACACCTTGATTACATACATGATTTTGTTTGGGTTTCAGACATGTAAAGAACACCACCCATCACCAGTGCAATGTTCCCATCACCATTGTCCCAAATCTCCCTCCTCCCCCCCCCCCCCCCCCCCCCGCCTGTACTCTAGACAGGCACTCCCTCATACGTTCTCATTTTTAGGACAGTTCAAAATGTAGTTGTTTCTCTAAGTAAACTTATCACTCTTTGTGGTGAGCTTCATGAGATGAGCTGGGACTTCCAGCTCTTTTCTCTTTTGTGTCTGAAAATTATTATTTTTGAAATATTTATACTATGGAATAGCATACAAAAGTAAAAATATTAATGACTCCAAATTCACATATTATCATAAATCTATCTCAAAGCAATGTTTTTTTAAAGAAGGATATTACAGTGGAATATTTAGAGTGTGCTTTTGTATAAAGAGCAAAACTAACTAGAATGTTACAAAGAGCAAATTTTTGAGTAACATGAAATTCAGCAGTGCATTTATAAAAGAATAATAGTAGGAGAATGACGTGATCAGAAGGGTAAGAGAATGGTTGAAAACACTTTCAGTATTGCTGTTGTGGTAATAGGTATTTTTATGAGGATAATGTTTTTAATTAATCATTTTAATTGAATTACGGTGAGATATATAGTTACAAAGTTGCTGATGACTGAGCATCAGTTATACAATGCCCCAACACCTGTCTTCCTTTACCAGTGCACATTTCCTGACCCAATGTCCCCAATTTCTTTTTATTGTTTGTGGGCTACACCTGATGCTCAAGGATCTCTCTTGGCACTACTCAAGGAACTATCTGCTGTGCTACAGATGGAACCTGAGTTGGCCACGTGCAAGGCAAGCACCTTATTGTTTATCCTATCTCACTGACCTTCAGAATTCCTTTCTTAAAAACTTTTTGGTTTCTTTTTTAGGGGGGGAGGCATGCCCATTTGATGCGCAGGGGTTACTCCTAGCTAAGCCCTCAGAAATTGTCCCTGGCTTGGGGGGACCATATGGGACGCCGGGGGATCGAACCACGGTCCTTCCTTGGCTAGTGCTTGCAAGGCACCTCTAGTGCCACCTCGCCGACCCCACTAAAAACTTTTAGGGGTTGAATAAGCTTTAGTTTACCTTTTTACTTAAGCTACACAGCCATACACTCCCATTCTCTTTCTCCTTACCCTTTGATCATACATAGCATTCCCTTGCCCAGAAAAGAATCCAGCACAGGAAATGAAGAAGAAAAAGTAACAAAGCCTAAACTCCCGATATAAAATTATCATCAATTCCAAAGCACATCAGATATTGAAGGAATACATTATAGGGAGAGGTTTGTGAGTTTGTGAACCACTTTAAATTTTGACATTGTCCTCTTTGTTACCATGTATAATTTTAAATTGCCCAGATATTATATTTAGGCTGAACTCTCTGTGCCTTAAGAACTGGTCAAGTCGCTATTTTTTATTGCTTTTAGGTATGAAAAGCAGAGTGATTAAAAAGGAAAAATGGATGACTTGTCATAAAAAAAATGATCTAGTCACTTTTCACAAGTCCTGAAAGCGTATTACTGGAAGACATTGTCCCTACTGTAAGAACTCAATCATATAAACTTAATGAAAAATACAATTAAGGTGATAAACACACTCAGTCCACATGGTTTCTCAATGATATGCTCATTAAGTCTGGTGTGTTTGAGTAAATACTTTAAACTGAGAGTGATGTAAAGAGCTAGAATAATAGATTAGGTGAGGGCTTGAGCAAATTGAGTCGTGTAATGAAATATGCAGCTAAAGAAAAAAAAGAGGTAATATTGGGAAAGTGTATCCTAGACTATTCAACCAAGGTTAAACTCTTTCAAAAGAGAAATCTTACATTTTAAAAATGATCATTTTGAGAAAATGTTCAGTGATGGCCTTAATTTTTTTATTAGACAATTGATAGAATTTGAGAATGTCACTTAGTGATCTTATCTATAGCAGGTGTCTGATCTACCATTTTGCAAACAATTAGATAAAAGGGTGTTGTTTGTTTTATCTTCATATTGCCATCCTTATGTATCTAAAAACTGTTCAGGAAGAGAAAGACACAGCTGAAAGGTTACTAGGTTATGAAACATTGTCACAGCCAAAGCAGAAGCATTGAATCAATTTCCAATATGTTCCTTATGTAGCTAAACTTATACTCTGGAGATGTTATTGTTTGATTATAAAAGCAGGAAGAATTTGAAGAGAAACTTTCATGCCACTGTGATAAACAGTCTCTGCCTGTAATTCGATTGTGTCAACTCCCAAATGGAGGTGAAATATACTTTAAGGTTGTTTTCTGCCCATTTGAAGCTCAGCTACGTGTTTTATGTTCTACCTACAAAGCTCATTTGGAAAGACTCTGTGTCCAAGAAAACATTCGATGTAAGCATCTCGTGCTATGCTTCTGAATGAATAGCTTGCATTTTCAAAGATATTTTTCTCTAAACACAGACTCAATCACTAAGATATCAAAGGCATTTATGTAAAATTCTACTTAAAAATGTGTCTCTTTTTTATAACATGTGCCATGAAAATACAGTTACTACATCCCACAATCACTAAAGTGTCTAAGAACCTCCACCACTGCCCCTAGGTCCCACGTACTGCTTAATCATCTGAGTTTTGTAATCCAAAAGCAAGGGTTTCATCATTCAAGACTATCAATTCTTTTATTTAGTCTCTCTGTATGTAACAAATGAGTTGGGTCAACTGGAGTTGTCCTTTTCTCTCTGACTTATTTTGTTTAGCATGTTTCTTTCCTATATTATTTACGATTTAAACATAAATGTACTTCCCATATGCTAGGAGTGGCGAACAGGATTTTGACCCTCACTCAAAATGGCAAAATGCAACATGTGTTTAATATATTATTGTTAAAATGATATGCTTTTGTGTGAGTGTTTGTCTGTTGTGGCAAGTCGCTGTGTGGTGTGGCTCTCTGACTCTCACAGTTTAAAATTTTGGCTCTTTGTGTCGAACTTGTTCACCACTCCTGCCATATGCTATATTACAGTTGAACCCATTGCTTTTTTAGATTGTATGTATATATTTATTTGTTTTTTGTTTTTGGGCCTCACACAGTGACACTCAGGATTTTCTATGATTATGTGCTCAGAAATCGCTCCTGGCTTGGGGGATCATATGGAACGTTGGGGGATCGAACCGCTGTCCGTCCTAGGTCAGACGTGTACAAGGCAAATGCACCACTGCATCAATGCTCCAGCCCCAAACCCATTGTTTTTAATAGTTGTAAGAATGAGACTGTATTTTGAGGAACTGAATGAGGTTGGATGAACAAAGTTCAGTTTTGAATATTAGGACTTGGTACAAAATGCTTTATCTCTCTTTCCTTAATCCTCATTTAAAGGACTATGTCTAAATACTCAGTTATGTTTTTCATAGCCCAAACTTCTAACACTCTCTGAGGATGTAGGGTATATATGAGCTTAACTATAATTATCCTATTTAACTCCCACTTTCCAGGAATCTGGAAGAAGGTATGTCTTTTAATCAAATATCTTACAGTAGTTTTATCACCATGTATTAGTTCAGAGTTTTGCATTTTTTTTTTTTTTTGGTTTTTGGGTCACACCCGGCAGCGCTCAGGGGTTACTCCTGGCTCCATGCTCAGAAATTGCTCCTGGCAGGCACGGGGGACCATATGGGGCACCGGGATTCGAACCGATGACCTTTTGCATGAAAGGCAAATGCCTTACCTCCATGCTATCTCCCGGGCCCGAGTTTTGCATTTTGAGAGTGGTTCTGTTTATTTCCTTATCTGAGTTTTTTTGTTGTTGTTGTTTGTTTGTTTTTGGGTCACACCCGGCTGTTCTCAGGAATTACTCTTGGCTATCTGCTCAGAAATAGCTCCTGACAGGCATGGGGGACCAGATGGGACACCGGGATTCGAACCAACCACCTAAGGTCCTGGATTGGCTGCTTGCAAGGCAAACGCCACTGAGCTATCTCTCCAGGCCCAGAGTTTCTTAACCCGGGGTTGCTGCAGATAGGCATGATCTTCAGGTCTTCCCTTGCCACCAGATGTAAGGCATGTCCATGAGATTTTTTCTACTATTCGTTCCTCTCTTTAGAAAGTTAAATGACTCTATGGCATTGGTGATGGCGTTTTAAATCAGAAAGCATGTCAAGCTTCAAGGAAATGTTTTGAAAACAAATATCAGGCTGGAGAGATAGAATGGAGGTAAGGCATTTGCCTTGCATGCAGAAGGATAGTGGTTTGAATTTCAACATCCCATAGGGTCCCCCATGCCTTCCAGAGCCAATTTCTGAGCATGGAGCCAGGACTACCCCCTGAGCGCTGTCGGCTGTGACCCAAAAACCTAAAGAAGATAAATTTCATTAGTTCCTTTCCTTTTCTCTGCCACAATCTATCTATAAAATGAGTGTGTTCCATTTCATAATCAAAGTTTTATTAAAGAAACAAATCTTTACAGGGGTCAGAGTAATAGCACACCAGGTAAGGCATTTGTCTTGCATGTTACCACCCGGATTTAATCCCTGGTATTCTATCTGGTTCCTCGAGCTTGCCAGGAGTGATTTCTGAGTACAGAGCTAAGAGTAACCCCTGAGTACTACCAGATATGACCCCCAAGACAAACAAAAAAGAGTCTATATATTTTTAAATTCACCAATTCTCACCTACAGCTTCTATCTGAGAAGGTTGTCTAAAGATGGGCAAAAAAAAAGACCTACTATGTATAGGAATTTATCAGAATAAAATCTTGAATTTCATAAGGTTTTAAACATATATTTACATAACATAATCTTTTCTTCCTTTTGTTTTGATCATTTCCTAGAGTAGCCTAAAGAGCATAACCTTACAGGGACTACTGCATTTGCCACCAAGCTATCCTAGATTTTGCCTGCCATGAGAAAGATCACAGTGTAGAGATAGGCTGTGAGTCCATTATTTCAAAATACAAGTAATTTAGAGGCTGGAGTGATAGCACAGAGGGTAGGGCATTTGCCTTGCATGTGGTTGCCTTGGGTTCAATCATCACATCCTTTTTGGTCCCCCAATCCTTCTATGAGTGATTACTGAGCACAGAATCAGAAGTAATCCTGAGCACTGTGTGTTGTGGACTAAAAGCAAAAAGAAAACAAAAACAAATACAAGTAATTTGGATATTGTAAATGATGATGAAATTTAGACACCCGAAAGTTATAAGTCCATCATTTAACTTCAAGGTGGTTATAAGGATACATATTGAAGACTAGCATAAATTAAAGATGTATATATTTGGTCTTATAGGATTGTAAGTCTCTCACATTTAAAAAATGGTTTAAGCTGGCTTTTAATATTTCCAGCCTCAAGGATATAAATCTAAAGAATTGCCTCCCCTATGTGCTTCAAATGGGCCTACAACTCAATTTATGAGCTATGTGCAGTATCCCACTCACTACCTACACACTGCCTTTCATGCTCTTTTAGACAAATCCCATGCCTCAGGGTTATATTCATTTGATAAATCTAAAAAGAGGCCAATGTGGGGGGGCTTGCTCATTCACAGACAGGTATGAGAGCCAGTTTCATTTTCTGCTACTCAAACTTAAGGCACAGCCAAAAGAAGAGTTTAGTCAGTTGCTAAATATGTATTAGGCATTGGCTCAATTGCAGGCATTGTGCCGAACCTTAGGGCTTTTAAAAAATGGAAGGTATGAAGGCTCTGGATTTGATGACCTGAGTTTATCTTATCCTGAATCAGAATTCTCATTTCTATCTTGTTCTTACACTATAGTTGAAGATTGAACCACTATAATAACTTGCCTCATTGCAAAACTCTACAAAATGGCTATTTTTTTTTTTTTTTGCTTTTGGTTCTTTTGTGTTGAGTGCAACACATGACTGAACTTGGGGTTGCTCATTGTTTGGTGGCCACTCAAAAGTAATGGGGAGGTGTCAGGGATTGAACAATGGCCTTCCACACACAAACCTGGCATTCTAGATTTTTGGGGTTATATTTCCAGTGCTCTGACCTGTTTGGGTTTTTTTGTTTTTGTTTTAGTTAAAGAAAAATTAAAACTTTGTAGAACATCGTTAGAAGTTGTGATGGCTATAATCCTGTCCTTGAAAATAATCAAGAGTTTACATGCCTTGATAGTTCCTAAATTATGTGAACTTAATCTTCTTGAGATGCTGGCAAAGGCAAATACTTCTTTAAAACAGATGGCACGCAGAGCTCTTGTTTAAATGTCAGCTCTTCTGTTTGTTGCCCTACTTCTTCAGGGAGATATTTGCATGCTGGATTCACCTGGGCACTTGGTCTGTGATGCAGAAAAGTTGGGAAGCTTAGTTGAGGATTACTTCCTAATAAAACTTCTTAGCTATTACCATATGGTATGATAATCACAGATGATGCAGCCAGGACTTTTAGTGACTATTAAATGCATGTGGTTTATTGTTTTATTTTAACAAATTTGGAAGACTTCCATTAATTTTTAACAGTGTGTTTTAGGATCATAGTGACATTTGCAAAATCTAATTTAAGTGTCCCTAAAGTAGACCTGTGAAAGGATTCAGAATAAGAAAATTATTGGAAGTACAGCAAAAATTATAGAAGTCAGGAGAAAAAGGAAAGCAAACTGTAGTTATGTAATCCTTTCAGTTACCACTGGATCAGCTCATAAATATAGTCCAACACACACACACACACACACACACACATAGTTATTGGGTTGTAATAGGGCATCATTCCTTTTTGCATAGTCACACTAAAATGGGGAAATCTTATGTATGGATACAAGTTCTTATCTACTAGAGATAAGAACCCATAAATTTGTAATTCACAGAGCTTCCATCCTGAACATATGTTATGGGGACTTGACTTAGACCTCATGTGATCAAACATTGACTGACCAACCACAAATCCTGGATCCCAACCTAGAACTGGCACAGTTCCCTATAGCAGTACCAGGAATTAAACCTCTCCCGGGAGAGTCCCTAATACCCCTCTGGCATCAACTTGCCCAGGGTAGGTTTATATAACATCCTGTCAGCAAGGAAAGAGCAACAACTTGGTCTAAGAGCAAGTTGTCCTACCTCATCACCTAAAGGTGAGATAAAATCAAAAGACACTCCATTCTTTTATCTTTGCAAAATCTAAGATCACTAAATATAGAAGACTGTCTACAACAGCCATGACTTAGCAGAACATCTAGAGCCATAAAGAAAGACTCTATCCTAGACTTCATCCTAGGATCTGAACAAAAAACAAGATCTCCAATTACAGAGGACTCACATAGACAACCACAACTCAGCAATACATTTCCTGGCACCATAAAGAAAGACCTTGGGTTTGACAATGAACATGTCTGGAGCCTGTAGTTGGTCTTATTACTGTATACTTCAATGGTGGAGACACCCTGTATCACTTAGGTCAAGGGAATTTCTTTTCTAATTTCCCCAATACTTACTGTGCCTATAGAAAACAACAACAACAAAAAACCTTGCCACATTACCCTCCCCCCTTGTATTTTCTTTTTCTTTCTTTTTTCTCTTCTTTTAAATTTATATTTATCGCTTCTAGATAGGAGTCCTGCCACTTACTTTAAAAAAAAAAAAAAAGAACCATAGAACATGAATCATCTTGTCTTGCCTCATATTTTTATGTCTTCATACAAACTGAGAGAGGAAAAGTGGATTGTATCAGGGCAAAGAAGTCTCATGAGCATTGAATGAAAATAAAAAATGATCAGACCTGAATATCCAAACCAAATTTAATGAAAATAGAATTGAGAGACCCAAACTACAACAAGCTATACGTAAAAGGAACCTGTTTCATTAGTAGCCCAGGAGGCTAAGTATGGAAGTATGGGATTCATGCTGGAAACAGTAGCGAAGGGGTGGTGGGAATTGCCCTAATTCACTGTCACTATGTATTATAAATATAGCTCAAAGATTTTTTATTCACAATGTTCTCAATAAAAATAAATTAAAGGGGCAGAGTGGTGGCACTAGCCTAGGACAGACCGTGGTTTGATCCCCAGCATCCCATATGGGTTCCCAAGCCAGGAGTGATTTCTGAGAGCATAGTCTGGAGTAACCCCTGAGTGTCACTGGGTGTGGCCCTAAAAAAAACAAAATAAAATAAATTTTTAAAAAAATCAATAAAAAAGTTGTTTGGGTTGGAAGCCCTTTTTCTAAACATACAAAGAATGTGAGATAGTGACAGATGAGCATTTGTACTCTTCACAGACCACAATATCTATCCACCTGGCACCACTGTGATTGACAAAATTTAACTTCCAGAACATTCTAGCACAAGAATAGTCTAGGAAAACAAATTTATTTGGCTTACTGCCCCTGTTCAGAATAAAATAAAATGAATCACTCCCAAAATCTCCCTCTTTAAGTGAACGAGCAAAGAGAGCCTCACATAGATGTTTTCTTTTATAAATAAATTATTTAATTGGATCACCATGAGATACATAATTACAAAGTTGTTCATGATTGTCAGTCATACAATGTCCAATAACCACCAGTACACATTTTTTTTTTACCAGCAATGTATTCCGTTTTCAGTTTTCCTCTTAACCTTTCCCCCGGCCTAATTCTGTGTCAATTTTTCTTCTTTCTCTCTCTTCCTTTTTATTTCCTTTTAGATGCTATGGTTTACAATATTGTTACTGGCAGAGTGCTATGATATTTTGCATATCACTTTGTCAATTCTTGTCCAGAGTGATCTTTTATAACTATCATTGTAGTTCTCCCTTCTCTGCCATAATTGCACTCCCCTGTTATTTGTGGCAAGTATCTTACATTGACTGTTCCTCCTGGCCCTTGTATTGTTGGATATTAATACCATACTATATTTGTTTTCTTATCCCACAAATGAATGCAAGCATTCTATTCCTATCCCTCTTCTTCTGACACATTTCGTTCAGCATAATACTCTCCATATCCATCCATGTATATTTTATGACTTCATTTTTTCTAACAGCTGCCTAGTATTCTATTGTGTAAATGTATCATAGGTTCTTTATCCATGTATATGTTCTTGAGTACTAGGGTTGTTTTCTATTCTGCCTATTGTGAATAGACTGTAGTAAATATAGGAATGTGGGGATCCCATACTTGTACTGAGGCTACCACCCCACCTCTTTTATTCCCTTTCCCATTGTGGGAGGTTACCCTACTTTGGGAAAGACTGCAAAGAATCTGTCACAGTTTTCTCATCTAAGAAGTGACAGATGAATATGCATTTCCCCTTCTCACTGATGAATCAGAAGAGATTCTGGGATTGTTCAGACATAGAAAGACTGCTGCTAGCTATTACAAATTTAAAAGGAGTCACAGATCAGTATTGAGGTCATTTTATGGTCCAGCAATCCTGTTCAGGACTCTACCTAAATTGGTGCCCCCAGGACAACATCAGTTCTACCAAAAAGTATCCTACCTATTTGGAGGAAACTACTGAAGTGCTCCATTTAGAATTAATACCATTTAACCCTTTTCTTTCTATCTACTTTCTATCATCTTTCTATCTACTTCTGAGCCACTGATAAACAGATTATTATTTTATATACATGGGAGATATATCCCATTCTTTTATAAGAGGGACAGAAACTACAACCCTGCACCCTGAAAATTCATGCATTTTCCAAATACTATCATGTTTAATAAGCTGTTACTTCCCCCAGGAACCTCATGTATTTGTTTGACAAAAGTTCTTTAAATTATTCTCAGTATGGGAATAATACAGTGAGTAGAGAGCACTGTATGTGGCCAACCTGAGTTTAATTTCAGCAACCCTTATTGTCAGCCAAACATAATCAGGAATGATCCTTGAGCTCAGAGACAGGAGTAAGACCTGAGGATCTCTGGGTATGGCCAAAAGAGAAAAGAAAAACAATATTCTCAGTATCTTTCCATAAGTTTTGTGTAGCATATATCAGAAAAAGATTGAGGGAAATGGTATTTAAAACAGTTATCTCATTGTTGCATAATGAAATGCAAAGTCTGTTAAACCTCTGGAAAGGCTTCAGACAAACAGTTTTCTGTTGAGCTCATCTTTAATTAGACCATCTTGCATGTATTTATTTGAAAAAATATATAAAAACTATGTTTTAATTAGATTCTACACCCACCTCCACATATCATTTTGGCTATTTAATTTTCGCTGTGTGCCATGAACAACAGCTCCTTAATTACTGGAGATAGTTAATTTTAGATGTCAACTGGACTGGACCACATGGTGCTCAGATATTTTATCAAACTTTATGCTGCATGCTTGTGAGAGTTTTGGAATGAGGCTGACATTTAAAGACAGGCTGAAAGGAGTAGATTGCCATATTTCATGGCAATCTTGTCTCTTACCAATCAGGTAAGGTCAGAACACAAAGGAAAGACAAACTCTCAATTGAAAAAGATTTCTTTTTGCTTGACTGACTGTGTGGGGTGTTTGCTTTTTCCTCTTTCTGTTCTAGAAATGAAACATTAACATTTCCTGAATTTAGAACCTGGAGACTTTCAGGATCACTTCTGATTCCCAGGCATAGGACTTAGATTAGAACTAAATCTTCTACTCTCCTGAGTCTTTTCTTAAAACAACATACCTGGGAATTTACTAGTCTCTATCACAGTATCAGTCACTATTCTTTTCTCTCTCTCTCCTCTCTCTCTCTCTCTCTCTGTCTTTTCCTCTCTCTCTGTCACACACAACACACACAGAATGTACACATTTGTGCACTGGCATTTCTACCCTATTGTTTCTGTTTTCTTGTAGAACAGAACAGCTACCATCTTTTTATATTATTTCAATGTACTTTATCCACTGAGCTAAAAAATAATTATCATCCTATAATCTTGGCAGGGAGTAGAGTGACCACAGATGTTAGAATTCAAATATGGTAGTCATAATCTCTATTTATGTGAAACAGTGAAGGAGGTAGCACTAGTCACAATCCGCTGATATTTTTTTGAAATTTTAGGCATCATGTTCTACAACACTATTATGAGAGTTTCATATGTAAAACATTTCAGGTCATATCTTCTAGCAAAGTTTCTCTTCACTATTGATTGTCCCAGTGTCACCCACTATGTGCTATATTTGCCAATGTTGTTTCCTACTGAATACCAGTTCTCAGTTTAGTTTACCTTTGGATATTTATTATTCCACTACCATGTTTCATTTTGTCCTACATATAAGGGAGATTATTCTGTGACTGTTCCTTTCCTTTAATTTCACTGATCATGATACTCTATAGATACATCTGTATACTAGTAAATTGAATGATTCCATCTTTTCTTAACACTTAGTAATATTCTTTTGTATATACTATAGTATCTTTATCTAGCACTGTTCTTAGACACTTAGTGTTTCCTGATTTTGGCTACTGTGAACAGTTCTGCAATGAAGATAGGAGTTCAATTGTCTTTTTCAAATAGAGTTTTTAGACTCTTTGAGTCAATGCCCAGAAAAGGAAATGCTGAGTCATTTGGAAGCTCAATTCCTATTTCTTTGAAAAGTGGCCTTGTTGTTTGCCATAAAGACTGAATCAGTTGACATTTCCACGAGCAGTGAATGGGGGTTTCTTTTTTCACACATTCACACCAAAATTGGTTGGTTTTTGTTTGTTTGTGATGTGCGCCAATCTCATTCTACGAAATGATATCTCACTGTTATTTTGATTTGCATATTCATGATAGTGTTGCAGATCATTTTCTTTCTTACACCTTTTGACTATCTGTATGTCTTCCTTGAAGAAATATCTATTCATCTCATTTTATGATTTTTTGATGGAGCTAGTGTTTCTTTCATGTAAATTAATATCAATGGTGCATGCATATTGAATATCAATTCTTGATAATGGGTTTGGGGCTTATATTCTGACCCATTCCGTGGAGTATATTTTTCATTCTAGTCATCATTTCCTTTTTAATACAGAAACTTCTTAGTTTGATATAGTCTCATTTGTTTATCTTTACTTCTGTTTAGTTGGCCCCACTTGTTAGTTGCTTCTAGTTTTATGTGATCACTCCAGGTTCTTGTGAACAATCCTAGACATTTTTACTCCAAGTAAATATAATTCAAAACTCATTCAGTTATCTATAAAATGTGAATTTCCTCATGGATATAAGTGATCTCTGCAGATGTGCCCCTTTTACCACAAATAGAACAACGATTCTAGAGAGGCTTGTACAAAATGAAAGGGTTCAATGCCCATGGAAACCTGTATGCTTGTGCATGCATAATTATCCATAGTAATGTATCTCCATTAAAGAGACAATTTTTGTTTCAGAGAAGGTTTTTCTAATGGCAAAAATAATAGTTTCAGGTGTTTGTGAGATGCTCCTGCTGAAATCATTGGGAATTGCTTTCCATGTCGATAATTATATTACCTGGTCAGAATTGTAGATGACAATTAGTATGCTGTTATTTTTGCTTTGCAAAACATTTTTTTGGCATGTTATTCTCCTTTACCTAAAGACTGGGCTACTAGAGATCTCCAGCTCACTAACATTTTCACCTCAAGTCAGCATGTTTCTAATTTCACAGTGAGTGAATGTTGTGCTGGAATTTGTACCTGTTCTTAATTTTTATATATAGCTTGTATAAGCTATTATTGTAAGAATGACAGAAGGGAGAAGCCACTGGTCAGAGACTGAGAAATCCATATTGTTTATTATTCCCTACATAAAAGAGTGGCACCTTAGTGTCACATACACAAAACTATTTTTATGCCCTTAGTTTTTACAGAGTTTCTTGAGTACAGAGGAACTTTGTGATAAGTTCATATAACCTGACAAGTGGTATAAAGTATTCAAAGGTGAAAAATCTTGTTGTGAAAGCAGACATTCCTTGATGCACAATAAATCATATGCATTTTTGAGGTCATATTTATTGGTAAAGGTCTTTGGATTGTTCCTCATATTGCCTTCTGATTGGTTCCTTTGGTTTTCATGTAAAAATATTTCCCCATTGCCTCCTCATCTGGCTTTTTTCCCCTACCCTGGGGGTTTGCTTTGTTTTTCCAAATAAAGGCTGCTTTGGAAGCCTGAAGGAGGAGCTTTGATCTTGGCTCAAGGTTCCATGTGGTGGAGCAACTGGCTTGAGGGTGACCAGCTCATGGTGTGAGTTTCTGGCCTGATATTCCTTCCAACTGTTAAAATGTTGCAACTAATCATCAGATTTTCTCTTAATTACTATTCCTCAACACCAAAAAGGTCAAAAATATTTGTAGCTCACTTTTTAAAATTTCATAAAATAGGGGCTGAACCAATTTCCGAGCCTTCATACACCCTCCCTAAATTTTCAGCTATCAAAATAATGTAACAAAAATAGAACTAAGTTTGAAACCAATATACCTAAGTTTATTTCATTTGTGTCTTTTTTTGAGTGAAATTTTCTCTTCCCTATACGTATGTTTACTCAATGTACTAGTTTCTGCCTTCCCGAAACATCTTATGATTGTTAGGAAAATTGAAAGAGCTAAAGTTCATGGCCACACTTTTTAAATGTCAGATGCATCCTAAGCGCCACCCACAGACTTCTTCATGGACTCTGGGATTCTGCAGCCACAATCATTTGCCAACCAATTCTCTGGTTGTATTTCTGTAGGAACTCAAATTGAAGCAATATACCATGTGCTAAGCTGAGATTTGATTGAGTTTTCCAGGTGATTTATGCATATGTTAAGAAAAGAAGTGATGTTACTTTTATATCACATATGCTTTAAAAGTCCAAAGGCCAGAATCTTCTCCTTGATCCCATTTTGAGACTGAATATAAGTAGTGAAAGTCAAAAGCTTGGAACTATAGTTTGACCTTGAATTGATGGGCAATGCGGAGGGAAAAAAATGGAAAAGATCAGTTAATTTCAAGCATGAGATTAGATTGGAGAGACTGAAGAGGAAAAAAGAGAAGAAAGTTTCTATCAAACTATGTAGGTTTTCAGATATACATCAGATGATTTTAAATGAGGGCTATAAAATTTCATTAAAAGAAAGTAGAGGAAAAGACTTGATTTAGTTACAAGTGATTTCTAGAATCCACAGTAGGTTATTAATTTAGAAAAAATATGATAAATACCAAAGGAGTGAGTATAGAAAATCAATGATTATACATTCTTAATAACAATATCTTGATGAATTCTTATATATTCTTAATAATATCTTGAAATCTTGTCTAAGGAGAAAGCAAATCTGTAAAGCTGTAGTAGTTGCCAGGTAGCAGTGCGAAGAATTCAGGATTGTGAGTTAAATGGCCTGATTAATTTTTGGCTACTGCATATGTACTTGTGTTCTTAAGATGAATACACATTACCTGTGCATTTGTTTCCTTCTTTGCAGATGGAATCACTGGATACTAGTGTTGCACTAAATTCAGCTGATAAAATTACTAACAAATAATGGAGCAGACATTTATTTAACTTGTATTCCCCATTCCAGTGATTCAAGTGATTAGAGAAGTTGGGATCATCTATCTCTATGCCAGGATCAGAAATCTAGGACTGAGGCTGTTAGTGAATGGCTTTTTCCCAATGACGCAGATTGGTCAATGAGTTTGTCTTCTCAATTGACTAATTTTCAGGAGCTAGGGTGAAAAAGAGGTACAAAAGCATAAAGACTAATATGGGAATGTTAATCCACTAGTTACCAATAGGAACATAAAGCCAAGAGCAGTTCTGCAATAACTGTAGGAAGAAAAAGTAGTGGCCCCGGATCAAGGGAGGCCTGAAGCCCACTCTGATTCTGGACTGAGTACTACATAAAATCCCCAACATTTACTTTTTCTCTTACACCAAGACCATCCCTACTGATTGAGGGTACTTGTTGAAATGAGTGCAAGACTACCTGGATCTATGTCACACCACTGTCAACTTTGCTGCCCAAAGTCTTGGTCCAAATTCTACTTTCTGTACTTCAAATAATATGACTATAGCCAATTTCATTAACCTTCTTAAGCCTCAGTTCTTCACATATAAAATGTATTTAAAGGATTGATAGCACAGTGTAGGACATTTGCCTTGCATACGGCTGATCCAGGACAGACCTGAGTTCGATCCCCAGTGTCCCATATGGTCCCCCAAGCCAGGAATGATTTGAGTACAGAGTCAGAAATAACCCCTGAGCATCACTGGGTGTGGTCAAAAATAAATAAATAAAATATATTTACTGATTATTACATAATGACTTGAGACAAGTAAAACAATTGTTCAGTAGTAAAAGAAATGCCATACATTTGCGCAGGTCATGTCTAGTAGCTTGAATAGTCAGAAATTAGTAATTCTGACTCTTAAGGACCATTAAGGACTCTCTAAGGCACATCGCCAGAGAATCCAGTGATTCCATAACTCTCATCTGCTCAAGCTAGAGAAACATTCATCTAAGGGCTAAAGACTGGTTGATGAAGAGAGTTTCAGCTATGGAATAGACTTGGAATCTGTCAAATGTCCATCTTCACTTCTCATAGTTTTACTTTCTTTCAATTATAAAACAGGATAATTGTTGTTACTTCTCAAAATTGCTGAATAGAGTATCGTGTGTGCACTGCCAGGATTGGAGAATCCAGAAATAAGCCTAGCTTTATTCACCAGTGATCTCTAAGGAATTTGCTCGACCATCTTCATATTCAGATGTATTTTAGTTTCAAATATACTTGGGAAGCCCACTTGGCTCTCTTCAACTTTGTTCAACAGGATTTTGCTTTTGCATTTTATAAGAGCTTTAGTGGAAAAGTAAACTTATATTCAGATATATTGTATGATTTTATAGACATTAAAAGTAATCTAGTCTCAATATGGAGTTAGGTTTATTATTAATAATCAAGATATAAACATTTTCAGTACCCCTAAAATTTATGTATTCTTTATTTCCAATAATCTTCCAATATCAGTGGTCCTAGAAAACTATTAGATTAAAATACTACTATTAACATTGAGCTCTTGATTTTTCTGTAAATTGTATTAATGGAAACAATAACACGATATTTAGTATTAGTTCTCATTAAGGTAAATCTCATAGAGCCAAACGCAGTTTGATTAATTTATTTCTGATTATCTCAGTTAACAGATAATTCATTTCTAATTTATACTATTATGCATAAAAACTATAAAATTCTATTGTATTTAAGTAGAAAAATATTTATGCTTTTCTTTGGCAAAAGAAGATTGCTGCTGGATAAGACACGGAGTGCATTTAACGTCACAAAAATTATTAAACTATTTAGAACTAGTTTTCCTACTCTGTGTCAATAATACATAAGATCTACTTCAGATATTTAGCAACATTTAAAAAAGTTAGATTATGATTGACATACAGATTAGTGGATATTAACAGATATTACAGAAATACTCACATATACTGTGCAATTAGCCTTTATAATTTAAATCATTTAAATAAAATAATATATTATTGTGTTTTATATTTGCTCAAATGATGATGTTGAACATCTTTTCCTGTATCATTTATCTTTAATAGTAGTAGATGCATTCATGAATTTTCTCAGTTTGCTATTTAACTGCTTGTACTCATGTTTTATTAATTATTTTGACTCTGTATCCAAACCGATATTGTGTACAGTTTTATGGTTTTCCTGTTGTTTGCATTTTAATGTCCTGAACAGTTTTGAAGTTTTTTTAAATCAAAACTAATATTCTCATGATTAAATTGTGGGTAGAGAGTCATACTTGGTAATGCTTAGAGGTTGAACCTGGCTCTGCCTGGGAGTGAAACTTGGTGGTGCTCAGGGAACTATGTAGTACAAGGGATTCAAATCAGGGTCTGGATCAATGCAACTGCTCACAAGTAAAGTGCTTTACCTCTTGTACTATTTCTCCAGCCTATGTTTCATAATTTTGCATTCTAAAAATTAGTTGCATAATCTAAAATTATGCAATTCTGTTTTCTCCTAAACTTGTTATAATTTTAGCTATTTTGTTTATCCATTAATATTTGTATAGTATATGTATAGTATGTTTTGTTGATACACTGTCTTCCCCATTAAATTTCCTTTTCATCATTGTCAGGAAGCAATTCATATTATATGTATTTCTTGAATATATGTTTATGTCCACTGATCTATATGTCAATCATTACCTAATAGCATGTGCTCTTACTTATGGTAGCCAAATAGAAATTAGGTCTTATTTCTTCTGACACAGTTTTAAATTTTAAATATTTTTAGATGTCAGAGCACTATTACAAAGGGTTGGGCACTTGCCTTGTAGGCAGCCAACATCAGTTCAATGTCCAACATCTCATACAGTTCCCAAAGCACTATCAGGAGTAATCCTTGAATGAAAGCCAGGAAAAACACTGCACATAGCTGAGTGTGGCATTGATTCTAAGTGAATACATTTTGTTTCTTATTTTCAATCATTCAGAACAAAAGAAATAGTACAAAAGGTAAGGATTTTTGTCTTGCATGTGGCCAGCCTCAGTCCCATATCTGCCAGATGTTATTTCTGAGCATAGAGCCTAAATAGCTCCTGAGTACCCCTGGATATTAGTCAAAACCAGAAAAAATAAATAAGACAATTTATGAAAGCATATATAAAATATTACAATATTTCTAACATGCCAAAATAAAGCATTTGCATTAAAATTATATAATTAAATTACAATGTATATATAGACAGGGGTAAAATTTTAATCAATTAAAGTGTATCATTTAAATGTACTTGTTAAAATATTATAATATGAAAACAAAAATGAATTTCTAATAAGTTATAAGTGGAGATATGGTAAAATGATAAAAAAATTTAATTCACAAAAGGTAGTAAAGGGATAATAAATACAGAACAAATGGTACACATTAAATTTTGGTAAAGTGAACCTGACAATTAGAATTTTATAGTCCAATATTTTAATTTTTAAAAGAGAATAGGTGGGCCCTACAGAAAATAAACGGCAAGATAATAAATTTAAACCCTATATAATTGCATTAAATATAAAATTGTCAGGGAGGCTTATATCAATTGGTGCTCAGAACTCATGCCTGCCTCTCTGATCAGGGATCACTTCTGGCAGAGCTTGGAATCCTATATGGGATACCAGGGACCAAACCCAGGTCACCCTCATCCAAGGGCAGCACCCTACCAGCTACACTACTGCTTCAGCCCCTAAGGTAAATTTCATTTTTTATATCTTTAAGCAACATGATCACAAACATGTTCGTAGTTGGCTTGCAGTTATAAAAAAGAACCCCTTCACCAGTGCAACCTCCCCACCACGATGCCCCCTATCTCCTTCCTCCCCCACCCCTGCCTATATTAAAGATAAGCATTCTGTTTCTCTCACTCACTACCATTGCCATGATAGTTCTTAGTATAGTTATTTCTCTAACTTACCGCACTTCGTGGTAAGTTTCATATTTTGGGCTGGTCCTTCCAGCCCTCATCCCTATTTTTCTGGGTATTATTACAAGACTGTCTTATTTTTCTTCAATCCACAGATAAGTGAGACTATTCTGGGTCTGTCTCTATCCATCTGTCTTATTTCACTCAGCATAATAATTTCCATAGCCATCCATGTATAGGAAAATTTCATGACTTCATTTTTCCTGATGGTTGCATAGTATTCCATTGTGTATATGTGCCACAGTTTTTTTTAGCCACTCATCTGTTGTCGGCTTCTGAGTTGTTTCCAGATTATGACTATTGTAAATTTCTTAAACATACTAAAAGGCTGATGTTCTTTAATTTGAAACTATCAAGAATAATTTTGAGAGGAATAAAAATCCATCAGTAATTAAGCAGTTAACTTCATGTGATTTTTTTTTTTTTTTTGGTTTTTGGGTCACACCCGGCAGTGCTCAGGGGTTACTCCTGGCTCCATGCTCAGAAATTGCTCCTGGCAGGCACGGGGGACCATATGGGGCACCGGGATTTGAACCGATGACCTTTTGCATGAAAGGCAAACACCTTACCTCCATGCTATCTCCCAGGCCCCAACTTCATGTGATTAACATTTTAATTAATTTGAAAATAAAAAGATGATAAATTAGAATTGGAAACTGTATATATAAAACTCTATTGTGAACAATTTTGTAAGTCATGGTTTCTAAATTTTAAAATATAGTTGTTTTTTTTTAATTTGGGCACTGTGGTTTACAAATTCTTATTAGTAGGTTTTCATGCATGAATTATTCCAGCATCATATATCCTCTCATATTTCTTCTTTTCTTCACCATTATCCCAGTACTTCTCACTACAACTAACACCAACACCCTCACTGTGGTTAGCTTCTTACCAAAGACAAGTTCTTAGTATTTTTTTGCTTTTATATTTATATATCTATAAGACAGATATATGTCTGTTCCCCTCTTTTACTTTTGAACATTTGGGCTATACCCAGCAATAGGTTATAACCAGCAGTGTTCAGGGGCTATTTAGTTCTTATAGTTCTATACAGATTTTTAATGAAATATGTAAAGTTATTAATATAAGCATACTATTATGTAGGTTACATTTGTTAGTGTATATATGTTTTTATTTTAAGAAAAGGTAATGCTAGAATGATTTATCTTTTATAAACATCATTTCAATTTCTTTTCTGATGCTAAATTGATATGTCTGAAATATGATACCTGCTTTATTTCTTGTCAAATTAAACAGTTTTGAAAATTTCCTACAACTTGTTAACATCATATTATCTTTTTTCCTTTCACTCACTCTATCCAAACAGATGTTATCCAAGGAGGTGAATTAAAGAGTAGTGGTAGTTGCCATGTAATTCCATGGGCCTGATATGGAGTAAAATAGATTTAGAGAGATAAAATTGCCCATAATAGTGATCAGTGTTTCAGACTTACTAGAAAATAATTCATCTTTTCATTTCATTCTACCACGATAGTGGTGGAACAAATCCACTGGAGAGGGCAGATTATTGAATATAAGTACAACTTTTTTTTTATATTACAACTTTTAAGGATAGATATGTTATACTCACCTAAGGGGAAATTGTGATGTTAATTTGGGAATGTGATCTGAGAATGTATTTATTTAATTACAAAGAAAAACTATAAACAGGATTTTTTAGCTCTTTAATCATCACTAACTCAATGGTAGGTTAAAATGAGATCTAAGAAACTAAATTATAATTAAATTGGGGAAAAAACTAAAGATAATATGTTTTATGATTGGAGGCTACACCTGGTGGTACTCAGGGTTTTTACTTGCTTTAACACTCAGGACTCACTCTTGGTTGTGCTAGGGATTGAACTCAGGATGACCACATGCAAGGCAAACTCCCTAGCTTCTGTATTATCACTTTGACCCCAGATAGAGTAATCTTGTCATGGATATAAAATGAACAAAAAATAGCAGAAACCAAAAACTAAAACTTAGCTGATATTTATTTGACTACAAAAATCTTGATCACCAATCAGGCAATCAGGGCTGTATTAGTTTTGTTTCTACATTTTGATATTAAGTCTGGAACGTTTTGTAATTAAATTAGGAACATTCTTTTCATTCAAAGTAAAAATCAGGAGAAACAGATATACAGTTAGCAAGGCAATTGCCTTTCAAATGTTACACCTGGGCTAGACCCAGCATCTCATATGGCATATCAAGCACCACCAGGAAAGATTCCTGAATGCAAAGCCAGAAATAATCCCTGAGAATTTTTGTATGTGGCCCCAAAACAAAAAACAAAAAGGAGAAATTCAGAGACAGAGCAATGGCACAATGCCTTGTGCACATCATATACAGGTTTAATCCCATGAACCCCATATGAACCCCCAAGAACCCACTAGGAGTGATTGCTGAGTACCAGGAGTAAGATCTCAGAACCACAAGATATGCTCAAATAAAGAAGGAAAATAATTTCTTAACTAGGAAGGACAAAACTTGACATGTGGATATGAAAGTGACCAAGGTTGATTACTGCTTTGCAGGGAAAGAGGAGGAATTGTGATGTGTCTTATAAATAAAAACAGACCTGACAATGACATCAAAACAGGAATGTAAATCTGGGTCACTAGGTTATTCCTAAGTTAGTAGGTTATTTCAAACTCTAGTACTCACATTAGCCTATTCTGTTATTATATATTATATTACATATTACATCACAGTAAATACAGACATTTATATATTGTTTATAGAAAGGTGTACTCAGATAACAAAACATAAAGAAATTAGGTGAAGAAATAAATGAATACTTTTTCAATCAAGACAGATAATAGATTAATTAATTAATTAATATTAATATAATATGACAATTTCCATAAAAATGGGTCAGAAAGTTAATAAAAATAATTGCTGGGCCCTAGACCAATAACCATTCTGAGAATCTTAGAAGAGATTCTTTTAATATCACTAAAAGAAGAAACATATCTTATAACAAATTTAAGGATTGTTCTTCCTCAGGGATGATGCTTAATAAATATATTGATAAATTCAAGAAGCTTATCTATAAATTTGTGTTTTAATAAGTTATTCAGGATTCATTTCCAACATTCTCTAGCATATATCTTTGAATCAAATTTCTCCCAAATATTTTGTGTAGTGTTGTTATCAGACAGAATAATATTCGATTTGCTGAATACTATAACATCTCAAGGTGATGGTTTTATGTTGTTTTAAATAACATTCCTTTTCTTTGCAAAATCCTTTTATGTTCTGAACTCTTTCTCTTTATGTCTATTATACTAATTTTCCATTTTCCATTATATTCATTTTCTATTTAGTAATATGTTATAATTCCAAAGTTGTCTTCATTCAAAGAAAGCAAAAGTATTTGGAAAAGACATTTGCATATGTATATATATATACTTTTAAAAATATCAAAAAGCTTAAATTCAGTTTGAATTTAGAGACTGACAATTTTCATGTATTCCAAAGCCATCAAATTGGATTTAATTGTACAGGAGGTCATCGTAATGCCAAAGTTGAAGATTTTTATTGGTTTTGAATAAATAGCCAGTATTCATACTTTACTACTTTGAAAAAATCATGGGCATCCACGCCTGCCCAGTAGGGCCAACTCCTAAGAACTGTGAGTCTTGTCTTTTCTTTGTGTTTCTTTGTCCTTTGCTGTTCTGGACTTCGTGGGAGTGGACCAAACTGGTCCCCAAAAAAGACTCGCTCTCCCAGAAGTCCATCCTAGGGCTGAAACACCCAGGAACATTCCATTAGACTGAAAACCGGCTAT
>PVKC010006341.1:0-31274 GCA_004027635.1 Crocidura indochinensis | reverse complement strand
GAAGGAAGGGTAACAGAGGGAGATATGGGAGACAGGCTGGGAACAGGAGTGGAGTGAGGGCGACACTGGTGGTGGGAATACCCTTCATTCATTGTCACTATGTAGCGTAAATAATTCTGTGTAATGAACTTCAGTCACAATAAAAATTAAAAAAAAAATTAGGGTTAAGCCAGAAAATGCTTATAGACTCTACAATACTTTCCCTTTTCTAGTCTGAAGACAGTAAAAGAAACCTTTTGTATGATGATTATGCAAACCTTTTCTATGTTTCTTAATATTTGCATATCTGGGAGTAAAAGTTAACATTGGTGGAAGGAGAAAAGTATATTTTTCAATCTCGCTCTGAAACTATTATGAAGTATCAATTTTAAAAAAATAATGGCAATTTACTGCATTCTAATGCATACTACATAGTAAATGCAAAATGTATGCTAATCAGCTAAATGTTGTCTGTGAAGTTTATGGTTGAGAACAAACTGTCAGTAGTTAAATTTGAGGGAAGCTAAAGGTTATATTAGATTTTCCAATGCACGTGGTCAGCATGCTTACCTCCCACATTATCCATTAATGAAAGAATGACCAGTTGGAAAGATAAGCTGTAATTCTCTCATGTATGTTCACTCCTACTAGAAAGTTCTAGTAACAACTGAAATTGTATTCTCCAGTAGAACTAAGTATAGGGCCTATAACAATCTTTAAATAGTATGAAAAGTTCTCAATAATTGTCCCTATATTTGCTACTACTGTCATAACACTAAGTAGTAATATAAAAATGATAGAACCAAATTAAGCAACTTTTAAAAAATATACAGAAGATATCCATGTATTTGCATGTAGTCACATGATTTAGCTTTCATCCTTAATTCCAAAATGGTAACCCTCAGAGCTCTGGATTATATAACTCTAGCTTCAGTGTTAGAGAGATTGTACAGGTAATAGAGTACAGAGTGTTATGTAAATACAGGATGAATGGTGAAATGTACTTCCAGAAGCAACCTAAAGACATTTAACAATTTAATATGGCTAATTAGTATATTCAAATTTTAGCATTATTTATCAAAAATATCAGATTTTTCACCTTTCTAATTAAAAAGGACACTCACTGTAAAAGCCTTATGTGATGGGAGAATAATAGTCACAAAAATAGCCTTTTTTTCTGTATTAGAGTTTCATAAGCAAATAAAATATTATACTTAGCCAGTATGTATGTGATTCCTATCTTCTGGTAAAAACACTTCGATTTGAGAGAAAATATTCCTCCTTAGTCACACTCTACAAATCTTACGTGCAAATGAATTATTCCTATACGTGGATATACATGGAATCTATTATGCTGAGTGAAATAAGTCAGAGGGAGAGAGAAAGACGCAGAATAGTCTCACTCATATATGGGTTTTAAGAAAAATGAAAGACATTCTTGCAATAATTTTCAGAGACAAAAGAGAGGAGGGCTAGAAGTTTCAGCCCACTACATGAAGCTCACCACAAAGCGTGGTAAGTGCAGTTAGAGAAATAACTACATTGAGAACTATCCTAACAATGAGAATGAACAAGGGAAGTAGAAAGACTGTCTAGAGTACAGGCGGGGGTGGGGTGGGAGGAGGGAGATTTGGGACATCAGTAATGGGAATGTTGCACTGGTGAAGGCGGGTGTTCTTTACATGACTGAAACCCAACCATAATCATGTTTGTAATCAAGGTGTTTAAATAAAGATATTAATTTAAAAAATTTCAAGGAGAGAAATGTCACTAGGCTTAGTTAGATTCTTCCATCTTATGGCACAGAGCAGTCACACTGAAAACTAGGTAAGAAACCTTAATCAAGGCATAGCCTACAAAATAAAATAACATGTTTTTCTATAATTATTACTAGTGCCTAAAATGAGATTGAAGAAAAAAGGTAAATAGAATATTTTGCAGTTTTGTTATAAGAGAGAAAAAGAAACAATGAAAATATTTAACTTCCATACCTCCTGAAAAGAAATGAGAGTGCTATTTTATTTTACTCTATTTCAAATTCTAATTCCAATACATTTATTCAAATGATCTAGCACTTCATGAGATTCCATAGGTCAAGGTGTTTACATTTCAATCTGTAGTCTTATTACGCGAATTTCTCTTTCAATTTATATTTCTTCTAAAGAAAAGCTTCAGCTTTCAGCAAAGACACTAAAAAAATCAACTGATATTAATCCAAGTTCTAAAACCAATTCTAAGGGTATTTCCAATGTCTTAAAATGTGTTATGTATGCTGTTATACTTAAGTGGATAGTGGCACACAATTCATTCCCCTTACCTGAAAATCTCTTTTCTTAAAGTTGTGGGGGTAGAAGGTTTGAGATGAAATAGTTGAAATATAATATTTTTCTCTGATGAGTTACCGTATGTAATTTTGAATAGCACAACCAAGTTTTGAAGAATTAGATAAAGTGATAAATAATAACATCAAACTATTAAGTATAAATTTTTTCAAAGGGGCCAGAGCGGTCTCACAGAGGTAGGGCATTTACCTAGCACATGACTAACCTAGGACAGACTCAGTTCGATTCCCCGGCATCCCATATGTTCCCCAAACCAGGAGAGATTTCAGAACGCATAGCCAGGAGTAACCCCTGAACATCACCACGTGGGGTCCAAAAAAACAAAAAATAAAATTTCAAAGATAATCTTCTTGATATGTTTGATTTTATAGATAGTAACAGTCAAAAAGAACCAGCGATAAGAATTATATAATATTTCTTATCAGCTTAACTTAGGCCTCTTTGACAGGAGATGAATACCCACATAAAACTAAAACAAAAACTTCAAAATTTTAAGTTCTAGGTCTGTAGTTTCTCAATCTCCAAAGACTGCTAGACTGCTATAATCGTAAGGCAACAACACAGTTCTTATCTTTTACTTTGGAGGTAAGATAGATACAAAAGAAAGGCTTATCATTTGCAGATCAATTTAACTTAGAACAAATTTACAAACACTTTTTTGTCAATAAGGTTTTTACATTGTCTCAGAAGGTTAAAGTCAGCTTTGAAAATCTTTAAGTGAATTTCAATTATTCTACACTATAGTAATACAATTTCAGTTCTATAATTTTGGCTTTTGGTTTATGGTCTTTAATAAATCTAGTTAGCCTTGAAAGTTTCTATGCAATATATTTTTTTCTTTTTAATAATTTCATTATTTAAACACCATAATTACAAAGTTGCGTTTCAGTCATAACAAGAAACCCCCCCTTCACTGTGCAATCTTCCCATCACCAATATATTTTGCAAGGAAATTCATGATATAATCTAAGATACAGATAAATCTGTAAGAAAATCTAATACTACTGCTAACAAGGTAATAACAGTTGGGTTCCCCCTTCCCCATAAATCACTTTGATTGCTCTTTCTCCTTCAAAGCACCATTCAATGTGTCAACTGAGTATTTTGAGTGTGCACTAATTTTACACAGAGCCAAGAATGGTATGTATTAGATAACAGAAGTAGAAAAGAGAAGAGTTTTTTAGGAGTGAAATCTTTTATGAAACTCCAAAAGAAAAATTCAGATAATATTTCTTTTTAAGTGGAGGTGAAGTTTCATATGTTGCCCTACTTCCACCATCATTCTGAACCTTAGCACCTAATTCACAGGAAAGAGAATGTTGGGTGGATTTGATACAGTTAATATAAACCATCTAACACACCATATGATTATCTTTCAGAGATGGAGAAGCATCTACAATCTATCTAAATGAAATTATGTATGATTCTAAGAAACACCTTGCTACTCTCTCAGAAATACTCAACTACTCAGAAGTCTTGAACTCACATAACGGTGAGCTTACATGTGATATAGATAGGTTTAAAATTAGATAGGATCAGTCATGATATTTAACGTGTAGTTGAGTGTTCTCATTTTTGTTTTAATTTTGGGGTTACACTCAGTGGTGCTCAGGGATTACTCCTGACTGTTCTAGAATCAGTCCTTGCAGTCTTGAGGGATCATACGGGATGCAGGCGATCAAACCCAGGTTGGCTGTGTACAAGGCAAAAACTCTTCTCACACTGTACCATTGCTCTGGCCTCACTTCAAACCTTCTTTACAAAATATTTCCCCTTCCTGCAAGACTCCTACACCACCACAAATTTGAGCAGGTTTCACTAGTCTATCCTCCACTTTAATATCTGCTTTTGTGTGTGTGAGTAGCTTAGGTTATTTGGAGTAGTAATAGGGGAATAAAATTCATATACTAACAAGCAATACTTGTAAGTAAAAGCATTTCAATTCTGGAACACTAAGAGTAAGTATGTAAAGACATCTAGTTATATACACACACCCTAGAAGCAACTTTATTCATTACATGCAATATATCTCAGTTGTTTATATCACTAGATTAACACAAGTTAACTCAGAAATCTAAATTACTAAGTATCACTTCGAAAATGAAAAAGTTTGGGGCCCGGGAGATAGCATGGAGGTAAGGCGTTTGCCTTTCATGCAAAAGGTCATCAGTTCGAATCCCGGTGCCCCATATGGTCCCCCGTGCCTGTCAGGAGCAATTTCTGAGCATGGAGCCAGGAGTAACCCCTGAGCACTGCCGGGTGTGACCCAAAAACCAAAAAAAAAAAAAAAAAATGAAAAAAAGAAAATGAAAAAGTTTGAAAACAGAAAATAGTAGTTAACCTGCATTAACTGAAAAGCAAGTAAGGGGAAAATGTGCTCTTTTTATATCCATTCTGATCTTGTAAGAAGTATCAGACATTTCTTTTTTACTATTTCAGAGTTTAAATTAAGATCAATTAGTATGTTTCTGATGTGTTCAAGCAGAAATGTTAAGAGTTATATGGGATTTTGTGCAGGACACAGAAAACTTATCCTTAAGCCTTCTAATCTAGTATCCAAACATTGCAAATCAAAGTAATATGGCTTAGAATTCATTATGCTCACCAATGATGGGTCCCAGGATCCAAGGCTCTATCCTCCTTGCTCTATCAGAATTGCAACAACTGGAGAGAAGTTGCTATCTTGGGGAACTAAGAAACAGTGGCCTGACAGCACCAGGTTCTATGAACAATCAACAAGTAGCAAGAAGAGCACATGCATTGGCAAGATTTGCATACAAGGCAATGCTGTTTTAAAAAGACAATGCCTAGGGGCTGGAGTAATAGCACAATGGTAGGACAGTTGCCTTGCACGCAGCTGACCCAGAAAAAAACCGGTAAGATCACCAGTATCCAATATGGTCCCTAGAGCCTGCCACCACAATTTCTGAGTGCAGAGATAGGAGTAACCTCTGAGTGCTGTCAGGTGTGGCCCGAACCCCCTGGCCCTCCAAAATAATAAATAAAATTACCTTAGGCTATTAGCTGTTTCAATTTACATCTTTAAGTTTAATTCTAAGCAATAAAATGAAAATATACTCTATGAAGCATAATAGTAAAAATCTTAGAGGTGTCCTAGCACTAATTTCTTAAACTATGGATTAAAATCCCATGAGGGATCATAAAACTGAACGTGGCGTTGTGAACATTTAGCAATAGTAAAGAGTTTCTAAAAGTGCAATAACCAAAACTTAATTCAAAAGTCAAACATGTAATGAGTCCATGATATTTATGACATGTTTTTCCTATGCCATGTTTCTCTGAAAAAAGTTTAAACTCTCTCCCAAACCAAATTGACTTTTCAATCATCCCCTTGCCCCTGCCACATTACCACACAGTTATTTTATGTATGTTTTTTATTTTTCCTTAAGTCCAAATATTTTCACAATTTTCTTCCAAGTGGTTAACTATCACCATTGCCTGCCTGGGGCACTTTGAGAGGAAGATGTGATATAAGCAGCAGTTCCAAGAGCTGAGTGAAATGGGGGATGAACCCAGAAAGAGCCCAAGGGCTTTGAGACCTGGGCTGTGAGACAAAATGGCATTATCTTTCTGTCATGGAAAAGCTGAACGCCCTGGTGGCTAGGGGGAGGAGGAAGCTGAACAGCTCTGTTCTACCTGGATGCAATCCAGCTTGTGATCCAGTTACATGAAATGACATGGAATGAACCAGTAGAAAAGTTGAGTGGAGAGCAGGATCTGTGAGTCATAAAAGCATGCATTGGTGAAACCTCTGGTGAGAGATGCCATACATACTGCTCATATGGGAGAAGGAAAAGGGCAGAAATTCAAGGATCAAAACCTCAGGAAACCCTCATTCTGGGTTTGTGACATTTCCTTTATACTGCACAAAGAGTTGGGAAGGAAGTATGAGAGGTCGTCATTCTGACCTATGACTGACAGTCAGGAGTTGGGGTGATCTATTGTGGGAGGCCTACTAATCCTAAAATTCCAAAATATATATACTGTTCTTTCATGGCCCTTCCTTATGCTTACAATTCCACAGATCTCTTACAATTACAAAAGATCTCTACAGCCTGAAGCAAAACAAGTTTCACTCACCAAAATTTGTTCCCTTAGTCAGGTCATGTCCAATTGTCTGTTAGAACAAGTTAAAAAAGACAAAACGATAAAGCCAGCTGCTTAGGGACCCATCAGAGCTAGAAAATTCACTGGAGTGGGGAAAACTATATCTGAAAATCTACCACATTTCCCATTCTAATCTCTAATCCAAAAACGTTTAGTTCCATTCAAAGTATGGTAGGCTATGTCAGTAAGCAAAATATCAGATTACTTTTTCTTATAGGGATAGGGGACAAAGATTTTTCCAAATATAAGGAACTATGTGTATAGAGGCATTTTTTTTTAGCTAATCAGAACTTACAAGGACCTTAAAAAAGTTTTCATAATGCAGCATCTTTTTGAACCAATTACTCTCAACCCTGACTACAACCACAGAAGACACCTCTAAAAATGCAGATGCATTTCAATCAAAACCACTTCAATCAAAATAATCATTTGGACTAATCTCCAGTATACACAGTACCAAATGATCCTAAGATGATTTCTAAGGTGCAGCTGGGCTTAAGAACTACTGGATATATAAAAGGATAGAAGCGGTATGAATTAAGCACTAAAAATCAACAGTACTTCTGGCTAATGTTGAACTCAAATTGTTAAACATACAGGTAGAAAATAATTACAGGTAGTAATGAATAAGAGCATTGAAATTTTTCTTTTAAACTTTGATTCTACTCTACTCTGACTGGCATCATGCCAGTTTATGACATATATAAGAATGAATCTGTGTGTGGAGAGAGAAAAAGACATTCTTCACTCACTGATGGTGGTAAGTAGTGCGTGCACACTGGTCCAGTCTTTTGAAAAAAACAACAAAGTGGGCATTCTCAAAAAGCTAGAATGCAAGTTCCCATATGATCCAGCAATACCCTTCCTGGGAATATAATCAACAGCCTCAAAACTTGAATACAAAAAAGACATCTGCATTATTATGTTTATTGTAGGACTATTCAAAATAGCCAGATTCTGGCTAAATATTTCCCGTGTCTGAGAACAGATGAGCAGATATAGAAACTGTGGTACATCTATACAATGAAATACTATTAAGGAAAAATAAAGTCAGGAAGTTTACTTATTCATGAATGAATATGGAGAGTATTATGCTGAGTGAAAAGAGTCAGAGAGAAAAGGACAGATATAGATTGCACTAGTATATGGGTATGTATTAAAAAGACAATACCATAACAATAAGCAAAAACTATTAATAGAGATGAGATCAAGGAGGACTGGTCCGTGATAAGAAGCTTTCCACAATAAGTAGAGTAGAATAGTGAAGTAGGGTGAAGAAATATAATACTAATACTATAATACTATAACACTATAATACTAAGAGTTGGAAATCGTTGGAAAACACTCTGGATAAGAACTGATGCTGAAAAGAAATAAAGTCATATACAAGCTATCTTCCAGTAACAATATTATAAACCAGAGTGTCAAAAAGGAAAAAAATAAAGTACGGCTGAAAGAGAGAACAAGAGAGGAGAGAGAGGGAGAGAGAGAAGAGAGAGGAAAGAAATAAAGTAGAAAATATATTCCATAGAGGAAGGTTCAGGGAAGCCAAGGGGGTGGGCTGGAGGGAAACTGTTGGGAAATGTGCACTGTGAAGGGATGGATGTTGGACATTGTACGATTGAAACCAATCCTGAACCACTTTGTCACTGTATCTCATGATGATTTAATACGATATTTATTTAGAAATAAAAAAGAACGAACCTGTGTAAGAAAGTTTTGAAAGTTTCAATACAAATAGTATAATTTTCTTCTAGTCAAGAAACAGAAGACAACATTGATTTGTCAGTCATGCTTCTTTCAAATACCTCCTCCCAAAATGCATCAGCAGAAAACAACTGTATAAATTATACATTTATACAGCTCATTAATCAATAGTAAGGATGTATTTTGTGAGAAGGGTAAAGTTTCTCTATATGCCCCATAGGTTACAACCGGAAGTATGCTATGACTACTATTAAATACACAGAACATAGAAAAACTAATGGTGGTGGTAAAAAGAAAGAAAAACGTGCTGAACACACCAAAGTTAATGATATTGGTTACTGTCATTAACATACTAATGGGTAATGTGAATAGCTAGTGGATGGAATGGGTAAGAGCAGTAAATGAGAGATTCAATTATGCAAAGATTGATTAAATAATGGCTTAAAATTATTCCATAAGATAACAATATGTGTTATCTAAATTTAAAACAAATTTTCTTGAAATAATTTTGTGCTTCCCTTATATGTAGAGAAAAGTAATTTTCATTTTCACACCCCCTGTATAGTTTTCAAATGCACTATCCAAGTTGTTTTTCACTTTTGTTTAATTTGGGCTTGGGTTTGTTTCCTCTAGCAATTTATTTACTTTACAGCTTCCTTTGTGAGGAGGAGGTACTAAGGAACAAAGCTACTAAACAACTACTCAGAATCCCCACAACACAGAGCTGAGTTCCACCAGTTCTGCATCATAGTAGGAAAGAAACATGCTTAACTACCCTAGAAATTGAAGGCTTTCCCAGATTAGATCAAACATTTTAAAAGTAAACATTTCACAATAACAAAGAAATCAAAACAATGCTTTTAAGAAGGAAAGATCGAGCAAAGAAATAAAAGCTGTTCTTTATTTGAAAAGTAGTTTTTTATCTGCAAGATAAAAAGATGCTTCCCTCAGGTACAGACACCTGTAGAAGAATTCCAACTTTCTTAATGGTTGTTTCATCTTCATTTAGTACTAGAAAATAGGTACTGAAGCTTAGTTTTAGAAACAAAGCACTTAAAGTATATAGTTCTACCAAAGAAATGCTAATAAATATTAAAAAACCCTAAAATTCAATGACTGCCAACTATTTGATACCACATTGACTTCTGGTTTGGGTTCAATTTCAAAATGTTGAATGCTTTGTGAATTTTATTAATTATGTAATAGTATTCACTATTATAATTACAGAGAAATGGAAATAACTATGAAACAAAAGTTTTCTCAAGTATTGTATTAGAATAAAGACATCCTCAGGGAATAAAAGGTTTCTCAATAAAAATAGTATATAGTAGTAAGAAATGAAAAAAAGATTGTGTCTCTTCTCTTTGCTTATTAAGGGGCTTCAAATGATTAGTTTTATATTCTGGCATCTAAGCTAAGCATCATTAATGAAGAAGTTAGGTAATATTTTTAGTTTAAATCCAATATACGAAAAGGTCCATAACTGTAAAATACAATGTTTCCACATGTATATTAATAATTATTTAATTCACTCTAATAAAAATCTATGTATTTTAATCTTTCTGTACTATTTAAGATTGTGATGGTATTTATTTTTCATTATAATTTTCTAAATATGGAGCCCTTCACTGGCCAAATATTTATATATTGCTATTCAAAGAAAAACATTAAATTAAGAGTTCTCTTCATACTTGGTTCCTTTTTTACAAAATAGAACTACAATACATTCTTATGTATAATTTTCTAAATATTAGTAAATATATTCTTCAACGTAAGTTACACCTATCAACAGAAAAAATATTCTGTCTAAACTTGCTTAAACTTACAAAAAATGGAGGCTAACTGATATTCACACAAAAAATTATTAAACTGGGCCAGAGCAATAATACCAGAGATAAGGCACTTACATTGCACAAGGGCAATCCAAGTTCAATCCTAGCACTCAATATGGTCCCCTGAGTCCACCAAGAGCTATTTGTGAGCCAGGAGAAAGCCCTGAGAACTACTGGTTGTGGCCCCCACAAAAAAATATTTGATGTACCTTAACACAAAACTGTATGTCCTGGATAAAAATATATCAAACTGGGGCCCGGGAGATAGCATGGAGGTAAGGCGTTTGCCTTTCATGCAAAAGGTCATCAGTTCGAATCCCGGTGCCCCATATGGTCCCCCGTGCCTGCCAGGAGCAATTTCTGAGCATGGAGCCAGGAGTAACCCCTGAGCACTGCCGGGTGTGACCCAAAAAAAACAAAAACAAACAAACAAACAAACAAACAAAAAAAAAAATATATATATATATATATATATCAAACTACAGTTCCCAAACCATTCCCATTCTTACTCTTCTTTATTTTGGTTTTGGGGTCACAGCTAGCAGTACTCAGGGCTTGCCCCTGGCTCAGTGCTCAAGGATCACAACTGATCCTTGGGGTTTGGAGAGCTAATATGCCATGCTGATAACCAAACCAGGCCAAGTACTATCTATCCAATCATGTTTTAGCCTAACTGTTTAATCCTCACTTCAGATCTTTAAAGTGATTAGCTCATTTTACAGTTGTTTAGAGGAAAGGAAAAGAAACCTGGATGTCACACATAATCGTGATGTCAAAACAGAACCCAAGCAGTCTGGTATCCAGATCCATGCTTCCAACCAGGAGTCTATGCTGTATCTCATAATATCAAATATATTTTCTCAATTCATAAAATACTCCCTATAATAGAAATAAAATATGCTTCAAATTAGAAAAAGACCTTTTTATTTACATCTTTTCACAACTCTAATTCTTTTTCTCATCTGAAGAATGGAAATAATATATTTTATATTTTCATGAATAAAAATAAAACATAAACACCTTAATTTCATATTCATAACTGGCAAGGACCCGAGCTAAAGTAAAGAAGGCAGGACATTTGCCTTGAATGCAGCCAACCAGGGTTCCATCTCCAACGTTCCATATAGTTCCTCAAGCCTACCAAGACTGAATTCAGAGTATCACTTATGAGTCCCCAAAATAAAACAAAAGAAGAGTATATTGTAAATTGTGGGTCCTTTAACTCCACAATTGGTGGATCTACTTTTGTTTTTTTCCCCACTAATTAGCAATGAAGCAAGCTCAGTAGGTTCTCCCATTCTAGGTGTAAAATACACTCCTTTGTCTGTTTCACTAGTAGTACCAATAAAACTTGGCCCTAATGTAGTCATAATTGTCTAAGTTGAGGTGGGAGAAATTTTGATTATTCTGCTTTATTGTGTTTTTATGCAATTCCCAGTGATGCTCAGAATTTACTCCTGGCTCTGCATTCCGGAATTACTCCTGGTAGACAGGGGGGAACATATGGGATGCAGGGAATGGAGCCCAGATTAGCAACTGCAAGGCAAGTGCTCTACCCACTATACTACTGCTATATGTCCATTTTCTTAATTCTTACTTCTCTTGTATCTGACGCATTTTTATGATCACGAAGAACAGCAAATTCAAAAGGTTACAAGACAATAACTCTGATCATGGGAAATACCTTCATCATTGCAGAATAGTGGTTCTGAAAGGATGGAAGAAAATCCCGGTTATTTCATTCTCTTTTTATTCCCACTACTTACTTGCAGACACAGGCACTATCATGAGAACTAAACAAAAGGGCATGAAAATAAAACCCCCAACTTTCTAAATAGAGACTCAAAATCAAAAAATAAAAGACATGACAGAGAAGAGTTATTTAATAGGAAAATGAAAAAGAAAGGTAATATTGATGAACTCTTGGTGGTATCTCACGTGTATCTATCTGCTCTTGCAAAGCGTATAGACACAGAGAGAGAAGTGAATGCTAGAAAGAATGCTGCTCAATTCCCAGATTGGCCACTGGGTGGCAAACAAATGGGACAAATCCAAAAAAGGAGACTTTAGAAACTAAACTGACATAGGAACCACAATTCACAGAATTGGCTGGTGGGTTGCCAAATTGTCTACTAAATCTAAAATATCAATATTTTCTATAAGATATTAAAAAGACTCGGAGTTTCATAATAATAGTCTGGGACAAAATCCAAAACTAAACAGCAAACGAATAGAGAGATTTTCAGCTGCAGAGAAAAAGACCATTACACCAACTGTGAAATGATGCAAATGTTGACAAAGATGGGTGAGAAGGGGCACACCCTGTGTGATGCTCAGCTACTTCTGATTCTGTCAGTGCTCAAAGGGCACACTGGAAAGTGTTGAGGGACCACACATGATGCCAGGGACTGAACTAATGTCACAAGCATGCAAGGCAAGTATTTCAATTCCTGTACTATTTAATTCTCCAGCACTACGATACATTTTTTAAAATGTACTCAACATGGAAAAGAAACACTCTAGAGATAGGTGGAAATACAGATGACTTGAGTTGCTAAAGCTGCTCTCAACAACAGTGTGGATATTTTTTATACAAGCATGCACATAAGTTCATTCCTAGATTTTAACCAGGAAAAAATAAAAATTTGCAAAAAAATGCTTTATGGCTTGATTCAGAACTGCAACAAATTTAAAAAGGATCCAATGAGTTAGAAGGCAAATAGTCTTCTGATAGGCCTTTAATGAATTAATTGATGATTCAATGATTTTAAAAAATATGATTGCTACTAAAAAAAAAAGAATTGAATCAGGCCTCCTGTTTGCAAAATATATGCACAGTCATTTGAGCTTTCTTTCTGGCCCCTTCCATTAGTTTTTGTTACTATCTTTAAAATACATACTTTATGTTTGTGTCTGTGTGTGTATGAAGAGTGTGTGCTCTGCTCATTGCTCTACCTTTGCCAACATACAAGTTCACTTATTGTAGATTTTAATAAATTCTCCATATGATAGAAAAAAAGGCAAATAGTCCAAGGGCATATGTGTAAAGTATGTGTGTATATGTATATATATACATATACACACAAAACTCAAAGCAGGAGGAAAAATAATAGGCACTTTATGATAGTCAACAATTTGGATAGAAGTCAGGCATTATGGAAAGTGAGAAAAGGTATTCTCCAAAGGTTATATATCAATGATTCCTTTTTTTTTTTTTTTGGTTTTTGGATCACACCTGGTAGTGCTCAGGGGGTTACTCCTGGCTCTATGCTCAGAAATCACTTCTGGCAGGCACAGGGCACCATATGGGATGCCGGGATTCGAACCACTGACCTTCTGCATGCAAGGCAAATGCCTTACCTCCATGCTATCTCTCCGGCCCCTTGATTCCAAATGCACTACATACATAAAAGCAAAAATATAGAAATGAGAGGAATAACATTATGATCCCAATGATTAGGACTCAAGGAGGGTGTGACTATAAATAGACAAAGTAAATTTTGGTGATATAACATTAAAACATTAAACTTCAATGTTGAGCGTCATCATGAATCAATATTTACTGTTCATAGTCACATAAAAAACATCTGGAAAGTTTGAAAACATTAAAGCCCAAAGTTAAAAAATGAGCAGTAAAAGTAACAATTATAGTATTTATGAATAGAAGTTTTTATAAAAGATGCTTTTTATCAATTTACTTATTGAAAAGATGGTTGACCTAAAAGCCACTGAGATCAACTAAATAGTATCAGAAATGAAAATGACTTACAAAGATGTAATTCTACCTAATATGCTTCCTGCTCTACTGTATATACAAAATCAAGACCAAAATAGCACACGGAAAGAAAAATCAAAGAACACTGTACCACTGTCAGTCACCAGACAACAAGTAAGGTCTTTAAGCCAAGTGATGTTACCTGCACTAAGGCTCTGTTGAAAAACTTATTCTAGAATCCCTAATTACACTTGAGTTGTCCACAGTGCCCTCCATGTAGAGCTCATGTTTTCTCTAGCACATTAAAAGAGTTTGTTTCCTGAAAGAAGAGCGTATACTGGTTCCAAAGACCTCATTAACTATGTACAATGTTGAAGGATATAATATATAAAGCCATCGAAAGACTCTGAGTGGTGGAAATGAAGTGGATTTAGGACCTAAACAAGAGACAACACAATGATGAGTTCCCTGGATTTGCCTTTTAATCCCACATATCCTAGTCTTGGAACTGAACTGTACTTGGTAACTCAGAAATGCCATAGAGCACTGACAAAATAGCCTAACAAAAGTCTCTCTTAATCTCTTTTTTTTTTTTTTTTTTTTTTTTTTTTTGGTTTTTGGGTCACACCCGGAAACGCTCAGGGGTTACTCCTGGCTCCATGCTCAGAAATTGCTCCTGGCAGGCATGGGGGACCATATGGGGCACCGGGATTTGAACCGATGACCTTTTGCATGAAAGGCAAACGCCTTACCTCCATGCTATCTCCCGGGCCCTTAATCTCTTTTTAATCAAGGTAATGGAGGTTTATAAAAAAATAAATGTTTTAGGGGTACAAACCATGTTCACCATTAAAGGGTCAATCTTTACTACCATTCAGTGGAACCTTTGAGGCCATTTCCCTTCCTTGGTAACTTCAGATCAGTGGTAAGTATTATGATTTATTTTGATTGGACCTTGTCTATTTTTTTTCACTATATACCAGACATATATAGATAACATTGAAATATGAGCCAAAAATAACTCATAAATATTGTGGTCTTCACTATAATGTCTACTAAGTCTGAGTGCAGCACCTAGACTTCCACCCTCTCCATGCTGTGAAAACCTACTACAAGTCCCTTACCAGAGTGGTACAAGAACATGCAAGGGATCTAGGGATTTCAACAAACCAAGTAGTAATAAGTGTCTCTTTTTCAACCACACCTATAAAGGGACAGCAAAAATCATGTGATGTGTTCTCTACCAAGCAGTAAATACTTCCTCTTTCTCCCCAACGAGGTAGATCAAAAGTCTGGTGGACTATCAGGACACTGACCACTGCCAGCAATAATGGGGCCATCCTTACAGCGATCCTTGTGGTCATTGATAGCACAAATAAAGAAGTCAAACACTCTCAACCCTTCTAAGTTAGGGTTATACTGGTAGCCTCAAAGTCCTCAAGAGTCCCTTTCTCCTGTGAGTGAAAAAGAAGCCAAGAGGGAAATCTAAGTTTTCTCTTTCCGTTTGGCAAGAATAGGAAGTTGCCTGTCTTTCCCTGTATTACAGCACTATCAGAAAAAAAAGTCAGCTAAAACAGGAGATGCAAAAACAATCAGACTTAGTTTTAATATTCAATGGATAAACTTTTTATATTTTGATGTTTCATTTTAAAACCAGAATATCTCAACTTGAATTTTAAAACTCAATAGCTAATAAAGATGATAAAATATATCTGACAAAGATTTTAAAGTAGACATAATAAAATATGCTTCAATGAACAGCTGCAGACATGTCTGAAAAATATGAAAACAGAAAATGTCTCAGTGAAGAAACAGATTATTAAAATGAAACCAAATGGAAGTTTCAGGACAATAAAATAATAACTAAAATTAAAAATTTTAAACTTTAACGCATGGGCACAGCAGGAGAAGGAAGGGGTCAGAAGAATCAATGAAAGAAAAGAGAAAACAACAGAAGTTACTATCTGAACAAAAGAATTAAAATTTTCTGGAAAAAACTAAACAGAACCTCTGAAATCTATAAAACATACTAATAAAAATGAAGCTAAAATATATCTAATTGCAAGCAAGAAAGAAGAAAAAAGACAGTATAAAAAGAGTATTACCAAAGTTAACAATTGCTGAAATTTCCCAGATTGGACAAGATTTACAGACACATCACAGTAAACTTTTGAAATGTACTCATTTCCTTAACAACCCTCATCTGTATTCAATATCCAGAAGATAGCAAGAGAAAAAAAGAAATTGTATCTACCTGGGTAAAATGAATTAAATGACAGTATATTCCATCAGAAACTATGAAGAGCAGAAAGCAATGGCACGCGCATCTTCTATATATTACATAAAAGAGTAGTCAACCTAGAACGAATATCTAATCAACCTAGAGCTAATGAACATTTCCACAGGAAAGAAGAGAAAATAAACCAGTAGATAAAGAAAAATTTTATCAGCAAACCTTTCCTAAAATAATGTTAACTAGAGTAACAATAATGAAAGATTAGCATCTGAGGAAGTAGAAAAATAAGTGATGAGGGTAATGCAGTAGGTTTTTCTCCTTTTGCATTTTCTAAATTATGCTCAAGAATTTCTCAGAAATTGATCAGACAGAAAACCAGAACAAAGAATCCAACATCATCAAATAGAATCTAAATCAACATTTATAGAACACTTATTCCAATAACAGTAAAGCATAGATTCTTTTTCAAAGATGTAAGAAATACCTACCATGTCTTAGAAAAATTGTGCACTGGGTGTTAAAAAAGATCAGCAAAAGAAATAAAAGGTGATGAATGATAGGTGAACAGAATTAAAACAAGAAAATTTCCAATTGCCTAGAAATTAAACAGTAGACATAAAGAACCTAATACAATATAGTTCCAAATAATGTATTAATCAAAAGTCCCAAGATAGGCCTTGGGATATAAAATAGGAGCTAAGGTACTTACTTGTCATGTATGTGGTAGATCACAGTTCAACTCAAGTCATTGTATATTATCTTTAAAGAATTGTTAGGAGTGACTCCTTAGCACAGAACCAGAAAGTAGTCCTGAGTGACCCAAACTTTGTTGCATTCTCCCAATGTAAGTCCCCAAAGAAAAATGCATATGTTGAAATAAAAGAAAATGAAAATACAGATTATCAAAATTTGGACTCAATTAAAGTTGTGCTTTGTGGGGAGTTTGTAGTATTTTCTTCTGAAAAAAAATTTTTTAAAAAAATCTGTGCTTTTAATTATAAAGGCTTTCTTGTAAAAAAGATAAAAGTAATTGTTTTTTAATTTTATGTCACACCTGACAGTGCTCAGGACTATTCCTAGTTCTACTTTTTTTTTTTTTTTTTTTTTGGTTTTTGGGCCACACCTGGTGATGCTCAGGGGTTACTCCTGGCTATTCGCTCAGAAGTCGCTCCTGGCAGGCACAAGGGACCATATAGGAAACCGAGGGATCGAACCGTGCGTGGTCTGTCCTAGGTTAGCGCAGGCAAGGCAGGCACCTTATCTCCAGCGCCACTGCCTGGCCCCCCTAGTTCTACTTTTGAAGGCTACTCCTGGCAGTATTCAGAGATTATCAGAGATAATCTCTGAATTATTCTCTGAGTATTCATGAGATTACCAGGGATGAAAGGAGGGCCAGCCACATGCAAACCAATTTAGTTTAACCCCTATACTATCTTTCCAATCTCATAAAAGCAAATTTTATTTCTACTATATGATCCTACCTAAAGAAAATAGGTAAAAAAAGGGGAAAAATCACAATAAGCAAAAAGTAAAGAAATAATGAGAAGAAATCAATAAAATATGAACAGAAAAATCTTGGCATACTCCTGATAATAAAACCAGACATAACAAAAATGAAAGCTAAACACCAATATTTCCCATTAATACAGATGTAAAAAATTGAATAAAATATTAAAAAGTAGAATTCAGCAATGTTAAAACTATCACAAACATCCCGAGACTTGAAAATTTAAGAATAAGTCAATAATATTTGAAAAATCAATGAATCGGGGCTGGAGAGATAGCATAGCAGTAGGTCGTTTGCCCTGCATGCAGTCAACGGTGGTTAGATTCCCAGCATCTGATATGGTCCCCAAACCTGCCAGGAGTGATTTCTGAGCACAGAACTAAGAGTAACCCTGTGTGTCACTGGATGGCCCAAAAATTAAAAATAATAATAATAATAAAGGAATAAAATGTACAATCTGCAATCTATCATATTGGTAGATGGAAAGAGAAAACTTAGATTAGAGATATAACTTGATGAATTGATTAGATACTGCATGCACAAGATTCAGGTTTGATCCTGCAGAATCCACAGTCCACTAATCACTGCTGGGAACAAACTCTGAGCCCATGTAGAGTCCATGAAAAGCCCCTGAACACTGATAGGTATGGTCACCAAAATAAAAAAGTAAAAAGATTAATTTTAAAAAAAAAAAGAAAAGAAAATCCAGGTAGTATAAAAAGTACAGAGATTAAGAAACTTTCCATGTTTGTACCAAAATCAGTTTGATCCCTAATACTGCCTATGGTCCTCTGAATTCTGCCAGGAATAAGCCCTAAGAATAGCCAGAAGAAAACCCCATTCAAGCTCAGTGTGACCCATCAATGCTATCCCTGCCAAATATTAGATACATTAAAAAAAAAAGAAAGAAAAGTAGTTCTATCAATTAATTCAGAAAATGTAAGAAAATTGAGCAGCCACTTACAATAAAGAACATCAGTAACAAATTGAAGGGGATTTCTTCAACTTAATAAAGAGCATCTAAAAATAACCTACAGCTAACATTTTAACAGTAAAATTCTGAATGCCTTTTGCTTAAGTCAGGCAGGAAAATTTCTTTTTTCAAAAGATGCCTATTCTTATTACTTTTATTATATTGTACTAGAAGTTCCAGTCAGTGCCAGTGAGTAAAAGGGAAAAAATAAAAGCATATAGATCTGAAGGCAAGAAATAAAACTGTCTATGCAGAAAATCCCAAGGATTCTACAAAACAACATTTAAAATGAATAAGTATTAAGAGGTCAAAAGAAACAAGTTATACAAAAATCAAAATCTACCTTTTATCTGAGTAATGAACAAGTGGACATCGACATTTATTTTTTATAAAGTAGAAATGAACACTTGAACACCCAAAAGTAAACAATACCATTTTAAAAGTTTAAAAGTTTAAGTACTTAATTATAAATCTAACAAAACATGTCCAGTGCATGTAATACTGAAAACCACATAATAGGATCTAAATAAATAAAGGGACATATTGTACTCAAAAACTGGAAGACTAAACAAGATTAAAGTGTCCTTCCCAGATTTATGTACAGATCTAAGACAACTAGAAAAAAAAAAACTCTCAACAAGATTTTACTAGATACACTAGGAATAGAATTAAATTAAAATCTAGATTTTTATTTGGGAAGTTAAAAAAACTACAATTTAAACTTTTGAAAAAATAAGATTGAGGTTCTCCTAAAGAGATAGCACAGTGGTAGGGTGTTTGCCTTGCATATAACTGATCCAGTATGGATTGTGGTTTGAATGTCGCCATCCCATATGGTCCCCCGTGCCTGCCAGGAGAAATTTCTGAGCACAGAGCCAGGAGTAACTCCTGAGGGGTACCGGGTGTGACCCTAGATAGATAGATAGATAGATAGATAGATAGATAGATAGATAGATAGATAGATAGATAGATAGATAGATAGATAGATAGATAGATACATAGATAGATACATAGATAGATACATAGATAGATACATAGATAGATACATAGATAGATACATAGATAGATACATAGATAGATAGATAGATAATAGATAGATAGATACATACATACATACATAGATAAATAAATAAATAAGATTGAGGTGTGAGAATTGGTTCAGATTTCATGATTTTAAGCTAAATTAGTATTAATGTAGGCTATATAAGTTAAACCAGACACATATCAATGAAAAACATTTAAAAAACCAGAAGAGATCCATACAATGCCTAAAAATCTATTTATGACTTGATAGCAATACCCAGTTTACTCCCAAGGACTCTACTCATGATTGCTCCTAGAAGTGCTTAAGGAACCAGGGAATGCCAGGGTTCTATACTAAGTTTCCCAGATCAAGGCATGCACTACCTCTTTGAATAATCTTGTGAAGTGCCTATCTTATTTTTTGACCAAGGCACAAAATTAACTCAAAAGATTAATGCTAGCCTTTTCAAACAGATATCCACAAACAAAAGAAAATGAAAACAAAACCAAAGATCTCCAGTCAGTGTGATATCTCAAAGGGTAAATAAAACACACATCATAAATATGGAGGTTCCACATTCAATGCCCTGTGTGACTCTTTTGGCCTCCAGCACACCTCAAGTCCTACCAGCACAACTGCTAGGCCAAGACTAGAGAAACACTCTAGTATTACCAATGAGGAACACATGTTACCCAAATAACACTGATAAAACCAATCCCAAAACAGTTTTTTTAAACTTCAAATTAGGGGCAAGAGCAGTGGCGCAAGCGATAGGGTATTTGCCTTGTACACACTAACCTAGGAAGGACTATGGTTCAATCCCCTAGCATTCCATATGGTCCCCCAAGCCAAGAGCAATTTCTAAGCGAATAACCAGAAGTATCCCCTGAGAATCACGGGATGTGGCCTCCCAAAAATAAAAAGAAAATAAAATACCAATAAAACTATATCTAATAAATAAAAAACCATGATAGTTAATTAGTAATTGCTAAACAACTGAATAGGTAAATAAATATGCGAAATGTAATTTGATTACATGGATTATTATTTGATACATAATACAATGGGCAAGACATTTATTTTGCATGCAGTCAAGTTGGGTTTCATCTCTGGTATTCCATAAGGAACCAAAAGCACCATTACTGGGCATAGAATCCTGAGCACTTCGAAGTGTGGCTCAGAAGCCAAAATGAAAACATAAAATAAATAAAACTATGATGAATGAAAATTTTAAAATAATGGAGTGAAATAAAGCAGACACATGATATCACATATTGGGAGGTTAAATTTATATAAAATTGTCTTTAAAAAAAGCGATCAATCTTATAATGAAAGAAAGAATAGTACTGTGTTGACTTTGGAAAAAGTTGAAATTGACAGTTAAGTGGGTATATAAACATTCCAAACTGATTTATGCCAATGATCATGCTATTTGATAAAGTTATTAACAATTATTAAATTTAGACTTGGAATAGGTCAGACTTATTTGTAAAATGCACTCTGTTGAAAGGGCTAAATTAAATCAAACTACATTTTGAAGTAAATTACTAAAAGTTGAAATAGAATTCAGAATATACCATTATGATTTTAAAATCACTAACGTTAAGTGACTATTAAAATTTTAATTTTTAAATTTAAACTTTACATTTTATTTTATTTAGTTTAGTTTGGGTTTGGTTTGGTTTGGGGGCCACATCTGGCAGCACTCAAGGGTTATTCCTGGCTCTGCATTCAGAAATCATTTTTAACAGGCTAGGGAGATCATATGGGATGCCAGGGATCTAACCCAGATCAGCCACGTGCAAGACAGTCTACTGGCTGTGCTATCACTCCTCTCCCTAAACTTTAAATTTTAAAGTCACTATTAAAAGAGTCTTCTTGTACATGATGTCCATCAAGACCTTTCTTGTCCTTCTGCATGAACCCATTTATTGTCTGAACTCACCCTACTCAACAGATTTTCCTGTCTTACTTTAGTTGTAATAGTAAGTGGTCTCAATAATTCTTATCTACTCAGGCCAGATCGATGGTACAGCGGTAAGGCACTTTCCTTGCAGGCAGCTGACCCAGTATGGACCTCAGTTCGATCCCCATAGTCCCATATGGTCTCCCAAGCCAGGAGCAATTTCTGAGCACATAGTCAGGAGTAACCTCTGAGCATCACCGGGTGTGGCCCAAATATCAAAAACAAACAAACAGAAAAACTACAAAGCCTTTATGAAAAATAACATAAGTAAATCTTCTGAATTAATGGTTAAGCAAAATATTTTCAGACTTAAAATTGATACCATGAATGCACAGTCCATAAAAGTAAAAATTGTTAAAATGGGCTTCATTTAAATTTTCTGTGTCTGCTTTGCCAAAAACTCTATGCAGAATTAAGTAAAATACAAAATGGTAAAAAATAGTCATGTATCCAACAAAAACTTAGTATGCAGAATATATAAATATTTTTTCTTAAAACTGATAAAATCTGATTACAAAATAGATAAAATATACTAAAATATATCAAAGAAAAATTGATAATACTACTGATCATCTCAGAAATGGAAATTCAAAGTAAAATGAGCTATCACTAAATATACATTAAAACAGATTTTTTTTTAAGAAAGCCCTGGTAAAGATACAGAGAATTTGTATCATTCATAAATTGCTGCTGGGAATATGAAATAATATAACCCCTCTGGAAACATACTTGGCATTTTCTTTTAAAATCTGAAGCTGAAGACAGGAGATGGTACAGCAGGTATGGCTCTTACTTGCACTTAGCTAGTCCAGGTTCAATTCCTACACCCTAACGGTACCCCTAAATCGGCCACAGTGCAGAACTAGAAGCTAAGTCTTGAGCATCAATGTGACCCTAAGACCAAAATTAAACAAGTGAAATTTTTAAAAGTATAACAATAAATTAAAATCTGAGCACGCAACTATCATAGGATCCAACTATTTCATTCCCATGAATTTATTCAAATGTAAACTATGATAATTCATATAAACACATGTATAAAACACTTATAGTTTATATATAAACACTAAAATGCAAATAATAGAGATGACTAGGAGAAGATGAGAAGATGAGTGAATAAATTATTATTCCTAAACTCCAGTCAAAAGTTTCTTTCTTTCTTTTTTTTTTTTTTTTTTTTTTTTTTTTTTTTTTTTTTTTTTTTTTTGGTTTTTGCGTCACACCCAGCAATGCTCAGGGGTTATTCCTGGCTCCACACTCAGAAATCGCCCCTGGCAGGCTCAGGGGACCATATGGGATGTAGGGATTTGAAGCAGCGACCTTCCACATGCAAGGCAAACACCTTACCGCTGTGCTATCTCTGTGGCCTCTAGTCATGGGTTTCTTAACATCAAATGGCATCCCGCGGACCTCAGGATATTGTAGGGGTACAGGATATTGTAGGGGTACCTGTCTACAGGTAAAAATTGTGCTGACAGTGTGTCACAGCATGAGACAAAAAGGTCAACAGTAAAATAAGGGGAAGGGGAGGCATAGGAAAGAACAAGGTGGAAAGGGATCAATGAAAAAAAAAAGGTTGAAAATCGCTGCTTTAAAATAATATTTGGCAATAAAGAAAACCTCTTCTAAAAAACTTGCATAAATCACTACAGAATTATGCTAGGTGAAAATACCACCTATTAGCAATTGCAAGAAGTTAAGAAAAAGGTGGGGCAAAAACGAAGTATATGTGTTTTTCAAAAGAAAACCACTCACTAGGAAAGAGCTCAAAGTGCTAGAGCACTGGGGCCAGAGCAAGAGTACAGAAAGTAGGAAGCCTGCCTTCCATACAGGTAAGCTAGGTTTAATTCCCAAAATTCAATATGGTCCTCAAAGCCCTGCCAGGAGGAATTCCTGAATGCAAAGTAGAAGGAAGTTTGAGCACTGTTGAGTATGATCCAAAAAACAAAAAGAAAAAAATAAAAAGAAAAACACCTTTTTTAAATTGACTGCATTGTGCAATAACAAATTTATTTTTAAAATGCTAGTGTACATGTTTCACTTGTGACAGGTTCAGGTTTCATCCCAGCAAATATGGTTTCCTAAGCCTAACCCCCAAGTACCAGGTAAGGCCGAAACACCAAAAAATACGTGTAATTGATGAAGGACCCTTTTAGTGATAGAAATATAACCTACATATATGTCCATACACTGACTATGATCTATTATACTGTGTTTTACAATAAGATATTATCTACTGGAAATATGGATAAAAAATTACTATAGTCTATGTACTATTTCTAATAACTGCATATGAGCTCAAGATTATCTGCAAATGAAATGTTACATTTAAAAAAATTATAAGCAAGCCATGGATGTAGCATATGATATATGATATAGTATATATTTATGATATACCATATGATATATGATATGGCAGTCATACTGTCAATAAACATTCATTTATTAATAATAAAATAGTAATGAATAAAAAACATAAAGGTTTTTTTACTTTCAGGTTCAAAACTTGAAAGTAACCTACAAGTTCGGAATTAAAGATTGGCAAATGTTCTTTGCGAGACCACAGGCTAGGATTATCAAGTGAGCATTAATTCTCAGCAGATATCATTCATTCTGGAAGTTACAATTACCATGTACCTACACTATCAAACTTGCATTTCAAGCCAATTCTGGTCCTCCATTATCAAGACTTATCTCACCGATAAATTAATATATCAATTTAGGGCTTTCAAGATCAATATGTATACATTAAAATAAATCCTTTCCCTAGAGTCAGTCCTCAGATGTATACCTCTTAGGGTCTTCCCAACTTAGATAATATGGAATGCAAGTGGATATAAAGATAGGCATATATTGGGGCAAGAGAGATAGCACAGTGGTAGGGTGTTTGCCTTGCTCAAGGCTGGCCCATGTCGGACCTTGGTTCGATCCCCAGAGTCCCATATGGTTCCCCTAGCCAGGAGTAATTTTTAAGTGCATAACCAGTAGTAACCCCTGAGCATCACCAGGTCTGGTACCCCAAAAGCAAACAAACAAACAAACAAATGAAAAAACAAAGATAAGCATATAGTTTCCTCTGCTTTTCTCACATCTCTTCAGTCATAAAAACACCATCAGTTTTAATTTCTAATTGGAGGGTTAAATCAGTCTACTTTTACCTCCACTACTACCATCAGATCTAAGCTAACACTACAAGTCTCTAGATTTATGATTTCTCCATTCGGTTCTCAAAAGTATCCCTCCTGTAGCAACCAGACTAATTTTCACAAAATGCAAATTAAAACACCCTCTTCCTAAAATTTAAAACTTCATTGTTACCCAATTCAAAATCCATAATCTTACCAAAATATAAAATCCCACAATTTCTGATTTTCATCTTTATAGCATAACCGTCTCAGCTTCTTTGCTAGCTGACAAGTTGTCACATCAGGGTCTTTGCACTTCCTTCTATTCCCCACAATCAACCTAATAAAGACTTATAATATTTTACATTATATTATCCAACACTTCCTCCAAGCTTGTAGATAGGCTATCTGTAGTCCACAGATTAGGATACGGCTTTAGTTAAATATTGAAGAAGTGGACCACAAGATAGTATAGTAGTTAGGACACATGTCTGGCACATAGCCAACTTTGGGTTTGATTTTAGGCACCACAGGTCCTCTGACACCACTGAGTATAGTCCTGGAACTTCCCCCAGACCCACATCCTGACCCCAGGCCTCCATCATTGCTGAGTATGGCCCTGGAGGCTCTGAGCACCACCAGGATGGCCTAGGTATACCATCCTGAAACATTTGTGCTAAACCACTGGCCTGGTTGTCTAAGATTCACCAGTGGGGCTCCTGGGACTATTCAGCACTGGTTGGGAGCCTACCCTTCCAACATAATGCACACAATAGAAATAATAATAATTAACAATAAAATAATAATAATAATAAAGAGTTAAAAATCTCAAATAAATCTGAGACTTGGTGATAAATCAAAGTTTTTTTTTTTTTTTGGGGGGGGGGGTTTGGTGGGATAGAAAAGCACCTGATAAGTAGTGCATTTAATTGGTCACTTAAATCTCTCTTTCCTAAAAGGGATCCAGAGAGATCATATTTTCTATCAAGAACATGGAATGGGATGGATTAGAGTGAGAGATAGGAGGTAAAAGAACACCTCCAGGGCTGGAGTGATAGAACAGCAGTAGGGCATTTGCTTTGCATACAGCAGATCTGGGATAGATTCAGGTTTGATTCCCTGCATCCCAAATGGTCCCTGGAGCCGGCCAGGAGAGATTTCTTTTTTTTTTTTTTTTTTTTTTTTTTTGGGTTTTGGGTCACACCCGGCAGTGCTCAGGGGTTACTCCTGGCTCCATGCTCAGAAATTGCTCCTGGCAGGCACGGGGGACCATATGGGGCACCCGGATTCAAATCAATGACCTTTTGCATGAAAGGCAAATGCCCTACCTCCATGCTATCTCCAGGGCCCCCAGGAGAGATTTCTAAGTCAGAACTAAGAGTAACCCCTAAGGACTGCCAGGTGTAGGCCCCAAACAAAACAAAACAAAACAAAACAAACACCTCTAGCAAGGCAATCCTTTCTTTGTTCCCCTCCCCACTCATTAAGCTAAAACAGAAGCAGCAAAGCAGAAGTTCTCACCTAGGAGCAAGTGGCAGTGGCTAGAAAATGAGTAAAGGAAAGAGGACACAGAGTTGCTGAGGTACAACACTAGAGAGGCCCAGAGACAGATTTAGAACAATAAGCACTAGAGAAGGGGCCTATGTTACAGTGTTCCTACTTGTATATGTCATACCAGGTGAGCGTACACTGGACAGAAAACAATGTTGGGAAAAGACCAGGACATCACGCACTGGAGGTGGGGAGATGGTACAAGGATGGACCAGGTAATCTTAATCTGGACCTGGTATGAGTGATATATTGGTAAAGATATCACTGGGAAAGGATGTAGGTTCAGCTAATCAGACTATATAATAAGATATGCCTACTATGATAAGATAGGCCCAGAGATGTCTATGGCTCAGAGGTAGAACAAGGTAGAGAAATATACCTTGAATATGGGATGCCCTGGGTTCATCTCCATTCCTAAATGAAGCCTACTTGATTAGAAAATTTTTTTTGTTTTGGGGGGTGTTTGTGTTATTTGGGGGGCACACGTGTTTGACGCTCAGGGGTTACTCTTGGCTATATGCTCAGAAATCCCTCCTGGCTTGCGGGTACCATATGGGACGCAGGGAGATCGAACCACAGTCCGTCCTAGGCTAGCACTTGCAAGGCAGAGGCCTTACCTCTAGCACCACCGCTCCAGCCCCATTGATGAGAAATCTTGACATCTATCTTCCTTAGACATCTAAGTATGAAAACTAATAATTCTCCTAGTAAGAGACCTGACCATCTGTGGTCAAATTTCAGGAATTCCTGTGATCTTGAATGTCTGAGTCCAAAATTGTGATATCAATTTTTTTGTTTACAAACCACCATTCTGTGATATTTTGGCATAGTACCCTGAATTTACTAGAGAGATTGAAGGGTTATTTTTTTTTTTTTTTTGGTTTTTGGGTCACACCTGGCAGTGCTCAGGGGTTACTCGTGGCTCCATGCTCAGAAATTGCTCCTGGCAGGCACAGGGGACCATATGGGGCACCGGGATTCGAACCGATGACCTTTTGCATGAAAGGCAAACGCCCTACCTCCATGCTATCTCCCGGGCCCGGGTTATTTTTTTTTTCCTAGACTGGTTGATGCTGGATTCCCAAAGAGCTCCCAGAAAAGGAAAGAGATTCCCAATTCCCTATCCCCTAGGGCGGGGAAGAGATCTTGCCAATATTTATCCTCAGCAAATAATCCACAGAGACAGGAGGGTTATAAAGGCAAAAAGGTCGGATACAGAATCCTTTGTCAGCCTGCTAGGAACACCAAAAGGCCAGAGCCCAACAGCTGACTGCTCAAAAGACCCTGACCTCCTAGCTCAACACTTATTTATTAGGATCTGAACAGCGCCCCCCACCTGGAAGGTCATAGGTAGGAAAGCAGACAGGGGAAAGACTATTGAAGAGAAATATTATAAAGGCCTCCATATATTTAACAAGAGATAATACCAGTACTAAATAGTATAATGCTAGTACAACAAGAACATAAACATTTGAAGTGACTTTGAAATAAGGAACTAAACATTTTGAAGAACATGCTTTATAAAGCTTTCATTACCATGAAAAGACAGTTAAAAACATCTATGGGAAGAGTGCAAAAGGAGAGAAACTGTAGGCTCAGTCTTTCTACAGATTACCTCAGGCACAATTAGAGTATGCATGGAAATGTGGACAGACAAGATCACTTTAATGAGGTAGTAGGTAGAAATGAGGTAGTGAAAACTGGAAGAAAAGTCATGGTTGTGGATGAACTGATTGTGCTAAAATTGTAGGAAGTTAGAACTTAGAAATAATTCAACTGTGGATTAAGCTGAAACTTTTTCCAAGCAAATGTTGAAGGTTAGTTTTTCTTAAATGCATAGAGTAAAATGTGACAATAAAGAATATAAGAATAAAAATAAATTATTTTAAATTTTAGGACCACACCTGGGAAACTCTGGGCTTCCTTTTTTCACCATTCTCAGAGAATACTCCTGGAAGTGCTCCAGGGCCTATATGCAGTGCTGAGAATCAAACTCAGAACAGCTACAAGCAAAGAGGGCTGTTGTGTTATCTCTGGCCTCAAAAAGGAACAGCTACAAGGATTATAGCATTTCTTCCACATGCAACTGACCTGAGTTTGATTCCTGTAAACACATATGGACCCATGACCACAGTTAAAAGTGACCCTCAGCACAGAACTGGGAGTACATCCCAAGTACCACCTAGCATTACCTCCCCCACAAACATAAAAATAAAACATTCTCGGTTTTTTTTTTGTATTTGGCAAATAAGAAAACATATTTATAAATGACCTCCAAGGGTGTGGTCAAGAGAGTTTTTGATAAGAAGACTACAATGAGCATGAACCAGTAATTTTATCAACCTATTTAGCATAAAACAGTCAATTTGAACTAAAAGAAAAAGAAGACAGAAATCAAGGCTGGTTTGGGAACTTAGAATTTAGAGCTCTTCTTCCACCAATATATACTTATTCTTCAAGATAATCCTCAAGGAAGAAGAATCCATTTATGCCCCAAGATGACACAGATACCAATGGGACTTTCTCTTGTTTCTACAGTGAGCAAGCAATGTTTGGGTTCCAGTAAATGGAAAGAACTTCAGCCAAGGCATTGAGAGTCTGTCCCTACATAGCTATGTGAGTTAGCTATTTCACTTAGATTTTAAAGGTTGGAACTGTCAGGATCAACAGTCACAGGTATCCACATTGAAAGTGCACGGAGCGCAAAGAAAAGGCTGCTAGAGTTCCACTGGGAAGTATCCAGCAGATCCGTGACCATGAGGCTTATTGACCAAACCAATAGAGCTAAAGTAGAACACAAGACCCAGTGTGTCTGGCAAGCAGAACATCAAGTTTAAGGTGATTCTTGAGTCCTAAATATGTTATGTACACTATTCCCCTTCCCATCAGGAACAAGACTCTATGACTCCTACCAGTACATTCTGAAAGCATATAACTGGCTTTATATCAGGTTCAACACTAATGAAGAATTTGTCTCAGAATAAATCGTATCTTGAACCTGACATAAGACTAAGAAGAGACCCTTACCAGTAGGGCTACTCTGAAAGAATTAATGCATATTGCATATAAGATATGATTTGGGTGTGACAATGTGCAAAGTTACTATGTTAGACATGTATCCCTAAGCTCAAAATCTCATGTGCTCAAATTCTAATACTCAACATAAAGATAGTTATCACCAGGGAGAACTTTAGGAGGTTCTTGCTTAGATTGTATGGGTGAGTCCTTAAGAATATAATTAGCCTGCCAGCGCAAGATTACAACTGATAGGGCTTTTACCTTGCATAAAATCAACTTGCAGTCAACTTGGGTTGGATACCCAGTGTCTTACATGGTCCTCTGAGCAAGCACTTCCTGAGCACAGAGCCAAGAATAAGAACAGAGTACTGTTAGGAATGGCCCCAAAACAAACACCAACAAAAAAGAAACTCAAAACCTGAAAAAGCGAAAAACCTAGAACACTGATTTTTGAACAATTCTTTGATATTCCCTAGGCATTCAGAGCAACTTCATATCCACTATATACTTTGTTTTGAAGGTTTTTAAGTTCATTGTATGAAAAAAATAATACCCCATGCTGGGATCAAGGGTGCGATCCAGCAGTGAAACACTTCTATTACAAGTATGATGCCTTAGACTGGAGACCAAGTATGAACAAGCAATTAAATACCCAAATTTTGTGAATAAATACCAAAATTCACCTGAAAGTTTATCAAGTATTAATGTTTGGAAGCTCCATCAATACATTTAATAAACAAAACAAAGAAATATCCAGGAAACTAACTATTGGAATGTTCCACATACAAAGTACTTTGAAGTTTTCAATGATATGACTGAGTCAGGGACACAGTTCAGTGGTAGAACACATATACATTCTATGTAAATCTTGAGTTTCATTCCCACACACATACATACATGCATGTGCATACTACATAAATATACATCTAGAAACTCTGAGTAGCAGCTTGGAGAGTATATATATATATATATATATATATATATATATATATATATGTTTATATTTTAAAATTCTACAGAAATTATTTGTAATAATTTTGATGTTCTCCTCAATATCCTATCTTTAATCTCAAATGAAGCATGTATAGTCTATTGAGTACTAATGAAAAAATAATATGAAATAAAATGAAGAGCCAAAATTATACTAATATTTCAATAATGTAAAATATGCTTATCAAAGTAGAAAATGTAATCTGAAATATTGAAGCAAAATAAGCAAAGTGTCACTTTTGGCAGGATATTACTACTGTTATTTTGACAGCCTCAGATTAGGAAGATTGGAATGCGGGGCCAGAGATATGACAGTAGTAGGACATTTGCCTTGCACATAGCATATCCAGGACGAATGGTGGTTCGAATTCCAATATCCCATATGGTACCCTGAGCCTGCCAGGAGCGATTTCTGAGTGAAGAGTCAGGAGTAACCTCTGAATAGGTGTGACCCAAAAACAACAAAAACAACAGAAAGAAGACCAGGATGTGAAGAATATTCAATCGAATTTCTACTAGCCAAAAAACTAGGGAAGAAGCACAGTCTGACTACATTTATTTGCAAGTCTTCTTGTTTCATTCCCTGTGAGTAAAACACTTTATAAAACATATACTTTCTTTAGAAGTACAGTGAATCTAATTAAATCATTCTTGAGTGCAAGTCTTACACATTTGTATCAGTCTTGTTTTGACTACGAATTTTCAGTGGAGCCTGATGAAGATGTGAAGATGTATATAGACTGGCCCAAGGCTATTCATTCTTGGGAAGCTTCTCTTTTCTTTTTACTGTTTTTGGTAAAAATATATAATAAAACATAAAGGGAGGAAACGAGCTTATTTTCCTATAAATGAAAAGCAGGAAAAATAAACCTGGTTATCTGAACTTTTACTATATCACTCGAGCTTTCCTAAAATAATAGGTATTCTTGAAAAAATTCTGTTCCATTTCAAAACTTTTAAGGAAATGAGTGCTCTAAAGCAAAGTTGGGGGAGGATAAGAAAGCTAAAATTCAGTCCTAATGTAGAAAACAGTATTAAAGAAAGCAGTATAATAACCAAGAACTTTCTAATATGTGATGTGTAGTAAACAGACTTAATGTACTAATTACTCTCATAAACACCATGGTTACAAGCAAGCTTTTCTTGTCTATGCCTCATTTCTTAATTTGCTAAATAGAAGA